>JAACNH010000630.1:50662-167228 GCA_019447015.1 Hymenochirus boettgeri | reverse complement strand
CACTTGGTTTGGGTCAGCCCTCCAGTTTCAACAAACACTTCTAGGGTCAGCCTCCAGTTCAACAAAACATTGTAGGTCCAGCCTCCAGTTCAACAAACACTGCTGGTCAGCCCTCCAGTTCACAAAACACTTCTAGGTCAGCCCTCCAGTTCACCAAACACTGCTAGGTTCAGCCCTCCAGTTCAACAAAAACCTGCTAGGTCAGCCCTCCAGTTCAAACAAACACTGTTAGGTCAGCGCTCCAGTTCAAACAAACACTACTAGGAAGCCTCCAGTTCACAAACACTGCTAGGTCAGCCCTCCAGTTAAACAAACACTGCTAGTAGCCCTCCCCAGTTCAACAAACACTATAGGGTCAGCTCCAGTTCAACAAACATGCAGGTCAGCCCTCCAGTTCAACAAACACTGCTAGGTCAGCCCTCCAGTTCAACAAACATGCAGTCGAGGTCAGCGCTCCAGTTCAACAAACACTTCTAGGTCAGCCCTCCAGATCAACAAACACTTCTAGGTCAGCCCTCCAGTTCAACAAACACTTCTAGGTCAGCCTCCAGTTCAACAAAAAAACGTTAGGTCAGCGCTCCAGTTCAACAAACACTTCTAGGTCAGCCCTCCAGATCAACAAACACTTCTAGGTCAGCCCTCAGTTCAACAAACACTGCTAGGTCAGCCTCCAGTTCAACAAACACTGTTAGGTCAGCGCTCCAGTCAACAAACACTTCAGGTCAGCCCTCCAGATCCAACAACACTTCTAGGTCAGCTCCAGATCAACAAACCGTTCTAGGTCAGCCTCCAGTTCAACAAACAATTAGGTCAGCCTCAGTTAAAAACATGTTAGGTCAGCCCTCCAGTTCAACAAACACTGTTAGGTAGCCCTCAGTTCAACAAACACTGCTAGGTCAGCCTTCAGTTCAACAAACACTGCTAGGTCAGCCCTCCAGTTCAACAAACACTGCTAGGTCAGCCCTTCAGTTCAACAAACACTGTTAGGTCAGCCCTCCAGTTCAACAAACACTGCTAGGTCAGCCCTCCAGTTCAACAAACACTGTTAGGTCAGCCCTCCGTTCAACAAACACTGCTAGGTCAGCCCTTCAGTTCAACAAACACTGCTAGGTCAGCCCTCAGTTCAACAAACACTGTTAGGTCAGCCCTCCAGTTCAACAAAACCTGCTAGTCAGCCCTCCAGTTACAACAAACACGCTAGGTCAGCCCTTCAGTTCAACAAACACCTGTTAGGTCAGCCTCCAGGTCAACAAACACTCCTAGGTCAGCCTCCAGTTCAACAAAAACTGTTAGGTCAGCCCTCCAGTTCAACAAACAATGCTAGGTCAGCCCTCCAGTTCAACAAACAAGCTAGGTCAGCCCTTCAGTTCAACAAACACTGTTAGGTCAGCCCTCCAGTTCAACAACAATCCTGTCAGCCTCAGTTCAACAAACACGTTAGGTCAGCCCCCAGTTCAACAAACACTGTTAGGTCAGCCCCCAGTTTAGCAGACACTGCTAGGTCAGCCCTTCAGTTCAACAAACACTGTTAGGTCAGCCCTCCAGTTTAGCAGACACTGCTAGGTCAGCCCTTCAGTTCAACAAACACTGTTAGGTCAGCCCTCCAGTTCAACAAACACTGTTAGGTCAGCCCTCCAGTTCAACAAACACTGTTAGGTCAGCCCTCCAGTTCAACAAACACTCCTAGGTCAGCCCTCCAGTTCAACAAACACTGTTAGGTCAGCCTCCAGTTCAACAAACATGTTAGTCAGCCCTCCAGTTAGCAGACAACGCTAGGTCAGCCCTTCAGTTCAACAAACAATGCTAGGTCAGCCCTCCAGTTCAACAAACACTGCTAGGTCAGCCCTCCAGTTTAGCAGACCACTGCTGACTTATTGGCACATTTTCTATTTGCTACAGTGTAGGCACATCCCTGGGTGAGGATCTAAACTGCTTTGTGCTTATCTTCGGGTACACCTTCTATCTGTCCTACCTTGGATACTTTTTTTTACATTTTTATTCTAATGTGAAAGCTGTTCCCTACACATTGAAAGATTATATTTAGTTGCTTTACATACATGTGACAATACATGCTCACCATGACGTCGGCTTCTCGTGTGCCCATAGAGAAGCGGTGTTTAGCTAGCGTAGTGTTTCCTCCTGGGCACCTCAGAGTCTCCAACAGTTATTCCCTCTCCTGTTCCAAGTTGGTTATTATAAGTTTTGGGATACTTTTGGCTTTCTCTATGTATATAATGTACATATATCCCATTCTAGCACCTTCCCTCAGAGCTCGAGGGTCTAAGACTGGTTATATAGCTATGTATGCCCTACTAAACTTCCATTTATCACTAAGAAATAGATTCTGTAACTAAAAAGGCTTCTATGTTGTTGCCAGTACAACTGACAGCCATGTAGCCTTCAAAGATCCTTGTGAGCATGTGTATTTTTGGCCACACCACCTGACCCCGTATTCACTGCCCCATTGCTCAGAGCACTTTTTATTTTTGTTTCTTGATGTAATGCATGTGGTTGTGGGGTAGTGGGGGCAGAGATTGTTTTAAACACTGTTAAATCTCAACACAATGTTGTCTGAAGACTTTAGT
This sequence comes from Hymenochirus boettgeri, assembly GCA_019447015.1. NCBI lineage: Eukaryota > Metazoa > Chordata > Amphibia > Anura > Pipidae > Hymenochirus > Hymenochirus boettgeri. The sequence goes on along the minus strand of JAACNH010000630.1, from coordinate 164,643 downwards.
TCCCCTTTAAGTCACTTCTAATTGAATGTAATTAGAGGGCTCGCTCTGTTGAAAGATTTTTTTTCACTTAAGTATATCTAATTATTAAGATACTTAAGAGGCAAGTAATATAGTAATTTATTGAGCCTAAACGTTTCTTTTAATTAGTTTGTAGACTTTTCCTTGATAATGTCTTAGTACAATTGTAACCAAAGCTATGCTTGTGAAGGTTCTCATTTATCCAGGTCATGGTTATCTGTAATATTCATTCATCCAGGTCATGGTATATCTGTTGTATTCAATTAGATCAACTGGACATGAAATGTAGTTCTTGAAGAGTTTCGCTAGTCATCCGACTGGCTTACTCAATTCAGAATGACTTGTACAAGAATCTGTGGCAATTATGTACCCTGGAAAATCCCAATTAGCATATCACAGCCAAGTGTTAAGTGTGTATGTGAGTTGTGATTAGAAGTGGCTAAGAGGTGTTATAGGAACGCCCAGAGTAAGGTGTTAAAACAGCATTGTACATGGCAGGACAGTGTGTCGAACCCCCCACCTCTATTTAGGCTTGGTTTCTTTTTTCACAAAAATGGCTCCTTAACACCTCTCTTGAACCAGTCACGTTCCTTCGCCAGTATGTAACATTACAATCTTCAAAGGTATGTCCTTATCCTTAAGATGCAGGTACACGGCTGAGTCCTGACCCGAGGAATTGGCTCTTCTGTGCTGGGCCATACGTTGATGCAGTGCTGTTTGGTCTCCCCCAATACAAATCAGAGCATTCTTCACTGCACTGCACTGCGTATATGATGTCGTTTCTTGTGTTTCGGTATTGGGTCTTCGGATGTACCAATTGCTGCCTCAGTGTGTTGTTCGGTTTAAAGCAGACAGGGATACAAGGTTTTTGAAAATTCTTCTTAATTCTCGGAGACCCCTGCTACATATGGGATGACCATGTTCTCCTCCTGTCTTGCTTTCCCCTTCACTGTTGGTATTCGTGTTCTTTTCTTTCCTTCTACTTCTTTGACAAAGGCCCAGTCTGGTAGATCCACAAGTTTTAAGGGCTCCTCTGAGATGTTTCATTTCTTTAGCCTTCGCCTCTGTGCTAGTGGGATGTTCTCGGCTCTGTGTTGCAGGGTTCTGATGACCCCCAGCTTGTGATCTAAAGGGTGGTGGGGAGTCAAACATCAAATACTGAGTGTGTGTTGGTTTTCTGTAAACCTCTACTTCCAGTTTACCATTCTCCCTGACTCTACCAAGCAGTCCAAGAAAGCCAGTTTGTTGTTTGTACCTCTTCCACAGATTCTTGTACAAGTCATTCTGAATTGAGAAAGCCAGTCGGATGACTGGCGAAACGTCTTCAAGAACTACATTTCAAGTCCAGTTGATCTAATTGAATACAACAGATGTAAACCAAAGCTACTTGCCAACCACTGTGCTTGTATACATACAGGGATATTCAATAAAAGTGGCAATTTTTCCCCAACCAATCAGATGATAGCTTTCAAATGTTAAAAAAATCTGATTGGTTGGGGAAAATTAGCACCACTTTAAACGATAAGAACATTTATTTAATGTCCCTGATAATTGGTGAATGAATTACCGGGACATTTTGCCCCCGATTTGTTTCTCCCAATAGCTCTGACTAGCGATATATCTCGATGTATTGTTCAGTAGATCTGCCTGGAGAGAAAAAAAACCCACAAGCCTATATTTCCGCCAGACGCAGGATCCGGCAAAATTACCGACTTCTTGACAAAATTTTCAACCAACTGAAAATTGTTGGTTACGGGGAAAATCCAGGTGATATTTTGGTACTTAGATTGTAAGCTTTTCAGGAAAGTGTGACTGGAATAAACTACGCAATGCTATGTTCCATGCTCTATAAGAATAAGAAATCTTTCACGCCGCCCTCAGTGAAAACTTTTATTTTTTCTGTGTCTATAATTTATATTAAGTAGATTTCCATGCACATTATCACTGGTATCTGATTTGTTCTGCAAACCACTTGCTTGCATATCCATTATTTATAGTTGTAATCTAAAATTTAATAACGGTTTAACACTTTTTTTTTTCTATGTGCGACTAGAAATTAGAATTTTTCCGAAGCTAGTCGGCAAGTGTGAAAGTAATTTTAAAATACCTGCAAACATAAGCAAATAATTTTATTTATTTTTGTTTACATTTCATACAACGTTTCCGTGTTCGGAATTTCTTATATTTTATTTATTTATTTTTTTTAAAGAATATTCTACTAGCAAAAATATATATAGTGGTTAAAAGGAAATTAGCAAGAAATGTATTGGTGTCCATTTTTTCCCGGTATCCACATCAGTAGGTCCCTGCAGGCTTTAAATTTTTCATGTAAATTCATGAATGCGTATTCTTCTTTGATTAAGGCCCATCAGGTTTTACATGCAAAGAAGGACCCATCTCGTAGAGATTTTGCTTCAGTTAATATTAATACTAGGCTATTCCCAAATAAAATGCTGCAGAATGGGTATTTTTTTTTAGTTTGCTTAAAAAGTTGCTTGCTATCCAAGTCTTATCTTTCAAGTGATCTTGCTTTCTTTCCAGGGCATCTGTTTACACTTGTACATCTTTAAAATGTCATTTCCATATATGTCTGTGAATTTATTTATATTAATATTTTATTACGTCCCCGGGGGGAATTTAGTAAAAGTGAATATTCGTTTAAATGACTGAATTGGTTTACTTATTATTTGCTGAAACTGAATTTTTAACCAAAAAATATTATAAAAGTTAGATGCTTTCAGGCATTCTGGGAAGGTAAATCTAACGCCGTTACCTGCACGCTCGTAAACTGAAAATCTGTAACGCAAGCAGATAACTGAGGTTTAGAGGAATAATCTTTGATGTTGCGTTTTGGAGGTTTTTGACAGGTTGGATGTCTAAGAAGTTTTATAAAACTTTCAAATATAACCAAATTCCTGGTTTGTGGACAGTCCACCTTCCGACGAACTTTACCACGCAATCAGGACCACCCAAATCCTACTATCACAATACCACCATTCCGAAAGATATTTTCCTTAAAGCCTGACAGCACTTTTCTTACATCTGCCACTCTCCGTCAGTAACATCCATGATAGTGATGTCACAACCAATGACTTAGAACGTCTACAGCTGCAAAAGCTTGTGAAGATCTTCTAAAGCCTTGGAATGAAGTAGAAACGATGTGTCAAGGGATGGTGGACTTTATGGTAGGGGGGGTAGTAGGGTGTTGGAGGATATGGTTTGGGGTAGGAAAGTTTGTCATGAGGTTAGACATGCCTTTTAATGCATAGACGATTCTACATACATAACGTTAACCAACCTTCTATGACTGTACAAATGTGTTTTCAAGGCCAACAGACACTTACAATAATCAGCTACAGAATATGGGACCGTAGCCTCATATGCATTCATGCTCTTTACTGTGCTATCCATAAGTATATTTCTTGGGCACATGTTTAAAAGGAATGAAAGATGGAAGGGTAGAATTTATCTCTCTGGCTGAGCGTGCTGTATAATTGTGTGAATATTACATATATACACAGAAAAGAGTACACGTAATACCAGTTCTGTTGTCTTTAATTGCAATGTAGTCATGCTCTGGATTATTATCCAGTTTTATAGACCGTAAGGTTCCATTGCACAATCTGAAAGAAAACGTGATTATCTCCAATGCTTTGCAATTACTACTTATCTGACGATCTTCGTTTCCTTTAACTTATTTAAATTATTCCAGCCTTGACTCTGTCTATACTTATATACCATCAGCCAGAATAATATGCAGATTATTGATGAGGGACTAAACTTTGATGGAATTCAATGGGGGGAAAATGAAGTGTCTGCCACAATAATGTTGATTTGGAAGACATACCCACGGTATGTCAAACTGACTTGAAGATAAGCTTAGTGTTTTGCATTTGATTAACCTACAAGGTTTAGCAATCCATTCTTATGGTTGAGTACTAGTACAAAACAACCATTATTGCAAATGTCTGCCATTTAATTTGTAATCTGAATGTTGTTTATTAGATACGCTTTTACGTTATGAAGTCTGGAAGGCTGGCTTATCTCCGTCTTCCTTTGAAATGCCAATGGATGCTTCACGGAAGGGCATTCAGAAACTTATTGGTCTTCAAACTTTTCTCAGTCTTTCTCTAGTTTGACTTAAGGGAGAAAACTTCCAAGAAGGAGTGAATATGTTTTTAATTTTAATTTAGTTTTTGTCTGATTTCCCTGGAACTATACTAAGCATTAACTTTAAAGAGAATGTTTTATATATTATATATATAATATATATGGGGAATTCAATAAAAGTCTTATCGTTTAAAATGGTGCTAATTTTGCCCTAACCAATCAGATGTTAGCTTTCAAATGGTTAATATCTAATTGGTTGGGGCAAAATAGCACCATTTTTAACAATAAGAACTTTTATTGAATAACCCTGATAGTATTCCTCATTCCAATAACCAAATCCATCGACTTCCTATTATACTGACTTTCAGGACCCCTAATAGTGTTTGTTTAAGTCCCTGGGTGGATTTAGTTGCTCAGTAGGGATCTGAGCATGTTTGACCCAACTTCCATCAGTTGAAATTACTGTTAGGAACATTTCAAGGAAGTGGTGCATTCTGGGAAGAAGGACCGTTACAGAACCAGAAATGGCAGCTTATATGACCACACCAAAGCATAGAAAACCACCAAATCAATAGATTTTCAAAAATGAATACAAATAGTAGAATATAGATAGATTTAAATAAAAAATAATCACTTGCAGTCAGCACAGATTTAGATTTTTCTCTTTTATGTTCGAAATGTAGCATCACAATATCCAAAAATCGGATTGAATAGAAAGAGGGTAGATGTTTAAAAGTCCACCCTTAAACAAAAAAACTAGTCACGTGACGTTACCTGCCACCCCCAACTGAATATCCGAACATAATTAGATGTATTTTAACCAGATTTTTAAGGATAAATATTTCCCATTCTGGCAGAGATAAGTGGCTCCTCCCTCCATGCAGTCAATCAAGGCCGTTACAGCTGACATCACAGCCATGATGGCTGCTGGTTTCCCTGCTGCCTCCAGTGCACATGCTCAAGCTTATAAAAAGCTCAATGAGCAGAGGGAGGAGGCAGATACATTTGCCAGATGCAAGCTTACATTAAATATCTGGTTACAAATACATGTAATAAACATGCAATTACTGAGTGTCTGGCCCCTTCACAATCAGGACAAGCAGCTGAAGGCCGTCGATGTAACGAAGGTTGGTAAGTAAGTTTACCTTCTGAACTGGGGGAAATAGATATTGCAAGGTCTAGGTTATCGGCCATTAGAATTGCAATAGTAGATTTTTGTGGTTAGGTGGATATGCCCTTTACTTTAAACTCACGTCTGTTGTCTTCTATGTTTGGCTAACAAATTCCTCTTTAAATCACACAAGGATCTTTCTGTCATCATCATGGTTAAGTCAAAATAACTAAAAAAATAAACATTAAGGATCCAATTTACTAGTATCATCTATACTCATAACAGTTCTACATTTTTCACTTGTAAATGTCTTCCTCGTTGGCAAAGAAATTACACTGATTTACCTTTTCTTAATTGCATAATTTAACAGGATTGTGCTATTCTGTGTAGATAAAACCTACCCACGCACCCATTTAGCCACAATTTACATAAATGTGCCCATTGCGAGCACGTATTACGAATGTTAGGCAATTATGACATTAAGACTATTGACTATTATTCCAGGCACCCAGTATTATTACAGCTAAAATAAAAACCTATACAAGTACCTGTAGGAACTGGCCACAGACAAATTACTCCAGGGGGTGCACAAAGGCCCCTGACTGGGGCAACTCAGAAAATAAACCCAGTAAGTTTGCCCAACACAGAAGAGCCAATTCCTCGGGTTAGGACTCAGCCGTTGTACCTGCATCTTAGGATAAAGGACATACCTTTGAAGATTGTAATGTAACATATTGGCGAAGAACGTGACTGGTTCAAGAGAGGTGTAAGGAGGCCATTTATGTGAAAATAAAGAAACCAAGCCCAAATAGAGGTGGGGGGGTTCGACCCAACTGTCTGCCATGACAAGCTGGTTTTAACACCTTACTCTGGGCGTTCTATAACACCTTTTAGCCATTATCCAATCACACCCTTAACACCGGGCTGTGATATGCTAATTGGGATTTTCCAGGGTACAAATTGCCACAGATTCTTGTACAAGTCATTCTGAATTGAGAAGCCAGTCGGATATGACTAGCGAAACGTCTTCAAGAACGATTCCAAGGCCAGTTGATCTAATTGAATTACAACAGATAAAACCAGTAAGAGTCAATTAAAACATGCATATTTACCCGATACTCTGAGTGGTACGTAGCAAGAATAGGGAATACACTTCTCTTTCTTTGTATGAAACAAGATTTTTCTTAGAGGAATTTATGGATAGACACAATTGTTCAGTATTGCGGACTGGAATGTGAAATTGTTTTACAATGGCTGCATTCATGGACAGTTCTCGTTAAATCCCTCCTAAGTGAGCAGAGAATGAACCTCCCCCCCACTTGATCTCTGTTTCAAAATGGCTTCCCCTAACTCTTAGCCAAACTCTTAGCGTCTTTGACTCTAAACATCATAAGATATTGGTCAATGAATCCCTGCAGATGGGAGTTTAGCAGCAGTTTGGATGTACAGGATATTATGGTACAGGCTCCAGCTGTTAAACACTAACTTTACACCTGTTAAATTCCTGACTTCTATTAATTAGCTTATCAAGTAGAGTGCTTCTAAAGGGTACACACCTTTAGATGCTTCGATGAAAGTACCGTGACTAGGCGTAGTTTTCAGAAGGCAGCCGATCGCCTGTTGGTCCAATTCGACAAAACAAATGGTTGGACCTCGGTCCTGACCGGCTCAGGAACCCATCCAATATTTCAGCCCAATAGACTTGAAATGTGAGTCGGTTTGCCCGAATTATGGATGGTGTGACCCAGCTTTAACCAATTCAGGCTTTGGACATGAATATAATTACTTACAATGTTACAGGCCACAATTAGTCAACACCAGAGCCACCTTTCCTTTATAGTGTAATAATGTGGTAATAGAGGGGAATTTCTATTCACTTTTATTTATTAAAGACTCATTACAAAGCCAGCGCCAGTTTTAATTGGCTCTGATACTGGTTTAGGATAAAATTAATAGGACATGCAATGGACCTTCCATGTATTGCCCTACTTCCTGAAATGGCTCTAACGTAAGTGTTGGCTTACAATTGGCTGTTAGACGGGTCAAACGTGCTTACGATCTCTACTGTGCAAATAATTGACCCATAGGCTGAGCCAAGGGCAAGACCATCATGGACATTATTAGTTTCCTAATACAGGAAGTTACTTATGTTGTATTGTGTATTTGTTTATTTATAGAGCCACTAGGGGATGCGGGGGCAGCGCTGTACCAAATACTATTTTAGTTATGCACAGAGAATTCACTGATTGGCAGATTGGGAGGCTTATAAAACACATAATCAGCGGGATGCGCCTTTAAACACCATACCCAAAGTTTATTGTGCTGAATTTCCCTTAAAAAGTAAAAAAACCAAGGGGTGTTAATTTTTAATCGCCCAATGGTATATATTTTTCCCACAAATGGAGCTTTTGTAATAAATTTTGTAGTGATGTTACCAAACTCATTTAATTTTAGCAGGTCAAGTCCAAAAGTTTGGCATTTTTCCGTAACATTTTAATAGTTGTCCTTTTTAATGGTAAACAAAGCAAAAGTAATCAAGCAATTCCTGGGCCCCATACAATATCATATTATCTGCACACTGGCATACACATTAAAACAAAGGGGTTTTAGTATACGTACTGTGATCACGAATGTGAAAAGCCTTCCAACCACGTCAGGGTAACCCCAGTCTGGAATGTCCTAACTTCTAACCTTTTACAATACCATTAGCAAATTTTGCATTTCTCATACTGTACTTGTGCACTGGATCCATATAACAGGCTTTCTCACTTTCCCAGCCCTTTGGCTTTTTAAAGAAAAAGGCTTTATATTAAAGGCATAAGACCTCCATTAAAGAGCCGTGTTGGGGTGTACTACCACATGGAAGCATGATTTATCTTCCTAATAAATACATACAATAGAAGGACTGTATGTATGTATGTAAGTTTATTTATAAAGCGCCACTGGGGACCAGCGCTGCTGTACAGTAATAAAAACAATAAAGTCCTACAAGGGGAATAAATACATAGATAGTTCAGTACATAAATATAAAATTAATAATAGTATAGAGTGCTTGAGTTGCACCACAGAGGAACGGATAGGTCAGCCCTCCAGTTCAACAAACACTGTTAGGTCAGCCCTCCAGTTCAACAAACACTGTTAGGTCAGCCCTCCAGTTTAGCAGACACTGCTAGGTCAGCCCTTCAGTTCAACAAACACTGCTAGGTCAGCCCTCCAGTTCAACAAACACTGCTAGGTCAGCCCTCCAGTTTAGCAGACACTGCTGACTTATTGGCACATTTTCTATTTGCTACAGTGTAGGCACATCCCTGGGTGAGGATCTAAACTGCTTTGTGCTTATCTCTGGGTACACTTTCTATCTGTCCTTACCTTGGATACTTTTTTTTAACATTTTTAATTCTAATGTGAAAGCTTGTTCCCTACACATTGAAAGATTATATTTAGTTGCTTTTACATACATGTGACAAATACATGCTCACCCATGACTTCGGCTTCTCGTGTGCCACATAGAGAAGCAGGTGTCATTAGCTAGCGTATGTGTTTCCTCCTGTGCACCTCAGAGTCTCTCCAACAGTTATTCCCTCTCCTGTTCCAAGTTGGTTATTATAAGTTTTTGGGATACTTTTGGCTTTCTCTATGTATATAATGTACATATATCCCATTCTAGCACCTTCCCTCAGAGCTCGAGGGTCTAAGACTGGTTATATAGCTCATGTATGCCCTACTAAACTTCCATTTATCACTAAGAAATAGATTCTGTAACTAAAAAGGCTTCTATGTTGTTGCCAGTACAACTGACAGCCCATGTAGCCTTCAAAGATCCTTGTGAGCATGTGTATTTATTAGCCACACCCACCTGACCCCAGTATTCACTGCCCCATTGCTCAGAGCACTTTTTATTTTTGTTTTTCTGTATGTAATGCATGTGTGTGTGTGTATGTGGGGGCAGAGATTGTTTTCAACACTGTTAAATCTCAACACAATGTTGTCTGAAGACTTTAGTTCCCCTTTAAGTCACTTCTAATTGAATGTAATTAGAGGGCTCGCTCTGTTGAAAGATTTTTTTTCGAAGTAGACATAACTGTAGGTAGGAAGTAGACATAACTGTAGGTAGGTAGGTACTGGGGGTAGGTAGGTAGGTAGTAGACATTACTGTAGGTAGGTAGGTACTGGGGTAGGTAGGTAGTAGACATTATTGTGGGTAGGTAGGTACTGGGGGTAGGTAGGTAGACATTACTGTAGGTAGGTAGGTAGGTAGGTACTGGGGGTGTGTGGGTAGGTAGTAGGCATTACTGTAGGTAGGTAGTACACGTTACTGTAGGTAGGTAGGTAGGTAGGTAGGTACTGGGGGTGGGTGGATAGGTAGTAGACATTACTGTAGGTAGGTACTGGGGGTAGGTAGGTAGGTAGTAGACATTACTGTTGGTAGGTAGGTACTGGGGGTAGGTAGGTAGCAGACATTAGGTAGGTAAATACTGGGGGTAGGTAGTAGACATTACTGCAGGTAGGTTGGTAGGTTGGTACTGGGGGTAGGTAGGTAGGTGACATTACTGTAGGTAGGTTGGTAGGTACTAATGGTAGGTAGGTAGTAGACATTACTGTAGGTAGGTAGGTACTAATGGTAGGTAGGTAGTAGACATTAGTGTAGGTAGGTAGGTACTAGTGGTAGGTAGGTAGATAGATAGGTAGTAGACATTACTGTAGGTAGGTACTAGGGGTAGGTAGGTAGACATTACTGTAGGTAGGTACTGGGGGTTGGTAGGTAGTAGATATTACTGTAGGTAGGTACTGGGGGTAGGTAGGTAGGAAGTAGACATTACTGTAGGTAGGTAGGTACTGGGGGTAGGTAGGTAGTAGACATTACTGTAGGTAGGTAGGTATTAGACATTACTGTAGGTAGGTAGTAGACATTACTGTAGGTAGGAAGTAGACATAACTGTAGATAGGTAGGTACTGGGGATAGGTAGGTAGTAGACATTACTGTAGGTAATTAGGTATTGGGGGTAGGTAGGTAGTAGACATTACTGTAGGTAGGTAAGTAAATAGGTAGGTAGTAGACATAACTGTAACACTCACATCTTTAGCCGCACACTTATCCCCAGGTCACAGCTGTAGATATAATAGAACCGGTCCGACTCCCCCATGGTCCCCTCTGCCCGGTCCCGGTGGTCGGACTGTCACTACATACAGGGATGAGAACCCTGATTGGCTAGAACTAGCACTTCCGGGTAACTGGACGTCACTGAGCGGCCAATCATGTGACAGCCGGGTTGTGGATATCACGTGACTTCGTTCCACATGGAACAGGATCCTTAGTTAGGGGGGCGGAGTCTGGATAACAACCAGCCAATGAGAATCGGTATTCCCCGCTGATTCAGTCGGGGGGGGGGGGGGGGGTGTTTGCAGACATATTGTGATTGGAACCATAGAATTCTATAGTGGGGTTACAGCCATATTGTGATTGGAACCACAGGATTCTGTAGCGGGCTTACAGCCATATTGTGATTGGCCGTGAAACAATCCCAAGCTTCTGCGCGTTAGTTTAAAGGGGGAACAAAAATCCGTTTTCCCAATTAGAATGAACTCCATGTTGAGAAATGTAATAATAATAGTAACAGTGATATTGTAAATTTAATTTATTATTATTAAACAGAATTATTATTATTACATTTAAAATTAAGAAATGATCTATATTCTGCATCACTTTATTGCTTTGACATGGTTTGTATGTGTGTATGTAGAATTACATATATGTAGATTTGTATGTATGTATGTATAATTGTATGTATGTATAATTTTATTTATAAAGCGCCACTTGGGTACGCAGCGCTGTACATTATAAACTAGAGTATACAAAGGGGATAAGTGCAATTATACAGATACATTTACATCCTGGACTCCGTTGACGACTTTGGCCAATGAAGAGACACACTCTGAAAGAAGTGTGTCTTCTCATTGGCCGGATTGCGACACCCGGAACCAGGGCCGGCCTTTGATATGGGCGACCTGTGCGACCGCACGTGTTGCTTTACCAATGGGGCGACAGCTGGGAGTCTTAGGTCACGGACCTGTATCTCAAAGTTGTGCATCAGTGCCACAGCCCTTCTAGTTACGGTCCTCCAGATCAAATATATGTATCAGCACCTCACCACATACTAAGCCCTAACATACATATTGTGCGTGCCCAGAGGGTGTTTTTTTTTTGGGGGGGGGGGGGGTTGGGTGCTAGGCGTCAGTAACAAATCTTGCAAAGGGTGCTATTTATCCTAAGGCCGGCCCTGGACCTGGGGGTTTAGGTGGACATTGGGTGAATATAGTTGTCCTTTAAAATACTATAAGACACATTACTGTGTCTATCATGATTTGTAAACGTGCTGAAGGGTTTAATCCTAATTATTGAATTTTACATAATATACAAAGGAGCATCATCCAAACTTTTTAATATTCAAATTTTTTTAATATACAGCAAGGAGCAGTGATGGTGTCATTATAAAGACAGAGAAGCAGAGCCTGTTCTGGCCATTGTGGCACCCTAAACAAGCCTTTGCTGTTACCTCTCGTAGCAATAAGCAGTGAAAGTGATTAGGGAATCATCCTGTATTCAGCTATGTTTAGTAACATTTTCACATTGGGGGAAATTAACCCAGTCTCTACTACAGTTGCCCTTTAACCGCTTGGTCCTTTCTTAACTTTGCAAAAGTTAAGGAGGAATAATTACTAAATCACAATGTCCGGTTCAGGCTTGAGAAAGGGTGGAGTACTGCCCGAAATATTGCCTTTTATTTCTTTCACTATGTTAGGTCAGCCCTCTAGTGCAGCAGCCACTGCTAGGTCAGCCCACCAGTTCAACAAACACTGTTAGGTCAGCCCTCCAGTTCAACAAACACTTCTAGGTCAGCCCTCCAGTTCAACAAACACTTCTAGGTCAGCCCTCCAGTTCAACAAACACTGCTAGGTCAGCCCTCCAGTTCAACAAACACTGTTAGGTCAGCGCTCCAGTTCAACAAACACTATAGGTAGCCCTCAGTTCAACAAACACTGCTAGGTCAGCCTCCAGTTCAAACAAACAGCTAGGTCAGCCCTCCAGTTCAACAAACACTTCTAGGTCAGCCTCCAGTTCAACAAACACTGCTAGGTCAGCCCTCCAGTTCAACAAAACACTGCTGGTCAGCCCTCCAGTTCAACAAAACACTGTCTAGGTCAGCGCTCCAGTTCAACAAACACTTCTAGGTCAGCCCTCCATTCAACAAACACTCTAGGTCAGCCCTCCAGTTCAACAACACCGCTAGGTCAGCCCTCCAGTTCAACAAAAACACTGTTAGGTCAGCGCTCCAGTCAACAACACTTCTAGGTCAGCCCTCCAGATCAACAAACACTTCTAGGTCAGCCCTCCAGTTCAACAAACACTGCTAGGTCAGCCCTCCAGTTCAACAAACACTGTTAGGTCAGCGCTCCAGTTCAACAAACACTTCTAGGTCAGCCCTCCAGATCAACAAACACTTCTAGGTCAGCCCTCCAGATCAACAAACACTTCTAGGTCAGCCCTCCAGTTCAACAAACACTGTTAGGTCAGCCCTTCAGTTCAACAAAACACTGTTAGGTCAGCCCTCCAGTTCAAACAAACACTGTTAGGTCAGCCCTCCAGTTCAACAACATGCTAGGTCAGCCCTTCAGTTCAACAAACACTGTTAGGTCAGCCCTCGTTCAACAAACACTGCTAGTACAGCCCCAGTTCAACAAAACACTGTTTAGGTCAGCCTCCAGTTCCAACAAACACTGCTAGGTCAGCCCTCCAGTTCAACAAACACTGTTGGTCAGCCCTCCAGTTCAAAAAACATGCTAGGTCAGCCCTTCAGTTCAACAAAACTGCTAGGTCAGCCCTTCAGTTCAACAAACACTGTTAGGTCAGCCCTCCGTTCAACAAACACTGAGGTCAGCCCTCCAGTTCAAACAAACACTGCTAGGTCAGCCCTTCAGTTCAACAAACACTGTTAGGTCAGCCCTCCAGTTCAACAAACACTCTAGGTCAGCCCTCCAGTTCAACAAACACTGTTAGGTCAGCCCTCCAGTTCAACAAACACTGCTAGGTCAGCCCTCCAGTTCAACAAACACTGCTAGGTCAGCCCTTCAGTTCAACAAACACTGTTAGGTCAGCCCTCCAGTTCAACAAACACTCCTAGGTCAGCCCTCCAGTTCAACAAACACTGTTAGGTCAGCCCTCCAGTTCAACAAACACTGTTAGGTCAGCCCTCCAGTTTAGCAGACACTGCTAGGTCAGCCCTTCAGTTCAACAAACACTGTTAGGTCAGCCTCCAGTTTAGCAGACACTGCTAGGTCAGCCCTTCAGTTCAAAAAACACTGTTAGGTCAGCCTCCAGTTCAAACAAACCATGTTGTGCAAAATGTCCCGAGTAATTTTCATTCACCAATTATCAGGGACATTAATAAAATGTTCTTATCGTTTAAAGTGGTGCTAATTTTCCCCCCAACCAATCAGATCTTATTTAACATTTGAAAGCTATCATCTGATTGGTTGGGGAAAATTGCCACTTTTATTGAATATCCCTGTATGTATACAAAGCACAGTGGTTGGCAGTAGCTTTGGTTACATCTGTTGTATTCAATTAGATCAACTGGACTTGAAATGTAGTTCTTGAAGACGTTTCGCCAGTCATCCGACTGGCTTTCTCAATTCAGAATGACTTGTACAAGAATCTGTGGAAGAGGTACAAACAACAAACTGGCTTTCTTGACTGCTTGGTAGAAGTCAGGGAGAATGGTAAACTGGAAGTATAGGTTTACAGAAAACCAACACACACAGATCAGTATTTGATGTTTGACTCCCACCACCCTTTAGATCACAAGCTGGGGGTCATCAGAACCCTGCAACACAGAGCCGAGAACATCCCACTAGCACAGAGGCGAAGGCTAAAGAAATGAAACATCTCAGAGGAGCCCTTAAAACTTGTGGATATCCAGACTGGGCCTTTGTCAAAGAAGTAGAGGAAAGAAAGAACACGAATACAACAGTGAAGGGGAAAAGCAAGACAGGAGGAAACATGGTCATCCCATATGTAGCAGGGGTCTCCGAAAATTAAGAAGAATTTTCAAAAAACATCTGTATCCCTGTCTGCTTTAAAACCGAACAACACACTGAGGCAGCAATTGGTACATCCGAAAGACCCAATAACCGAAACACAGAAAGCGACATCATATACGCAGTGCAGTGCAGTGAAGAATGCTCTGATTTGTATTGGGGGAGACCAAACAGCAACTGCATCAACGTATGGCCCAGCACAGAAGAGCCAATTCCTCGGGTCAGGACTCAGCCCGTGTACCTGCATCTAAGGATAAGGACATACCTTTGAAGATTGTAATGTTAACTACTGGCGAAGGAACGTGACTGGTTCAAGAGAGTGTTAAGGAGCCATTTTTGTGAAAATAAGAAACCAAGCCTAAATAGAGGTGGGGGGGTTCGACACCATCTGTCTGCCATGTACAATGCTGTTTTAAACACCTCTCACTCTGGGCGTTCCTATAACACCTCTTAGCCACTATCTAATCACACCCTACAACACTGGCTGTGATATGCTAATTGGGATTTTCCAGGGTACATAATTGCCACAGATTCTTGTACAAGTCATTCTGAATTGAGAAAGCCAGTCGGATGACTAGCGAAACGTCTTCAAGAACTACATTTCAGTCCAGTTGATCTAATTGAATACAACGATATACCATGACCTGGATGAATGAAGAACCTTCACAAGCATAGCTTTGGTTACAATTGTACTAAGACATTATCAAGGAAAGTCACAACATAATTAAAAGAAACGTTTCGGCTCAATAAATTACTATAATTACTTGCCTCTTAAGTATCTTAATAATTAGATTATACTTAAGTGGCACCCATCACAATCATTAGCCCCCGACCCACTCCCTCTGCAATAACATATTGCTATCCATACCCTCTAGTGATCATGCCTCCTCGTTAGGACAGTGTCACTGGTGCCCTATCATGGCTTTTTATTTTTTTACACTATTGCTAGTGCCCGATGGAGTCGATTCATACCCTATCCCCCCTTGGTTATGTAGTTATATAAACAATATAGTGCAATGGTGCAGATGGAGGATAATAAGTGAACCTGATCTGAGCAGTTTTGAGCAATGTAATTCTCAATAGTGTATTATTTGAAGGTGAATGTGATATTTAAAAATTCTGTCACTGGCTGAAAAAGTGATTGTGTGTGTGTTAACCAGAATGGTGAAAAAGGAAGATGGCAAAGTACATAAAGGAAAATAAATTCATACTTACCGAAATTTTCTTTTCCTGTGCTGAAGCACTGCAGTGGACAACCATGGGTTAATTCCTTCCACTGTGTGGAGGCCAGTAAGTCATCAATGTAATAAATTCGGGCTCCTCCCCCTCATACCTTAGGCTGGGTACACACTTGAAAGATTTTCGAAATATGACACAATTGCCACAGATCCTTGTCATTCTGAACTGAAAAAGCCAGTCGGATGACCAGCGAAACCTCCCCAAGAACTATCTGTTGTATTCAATTAGATCAACTGGACTTGAAATGTAGTTCTTGAAGACGTTTCGCTAGTCATCCGACTGGCCTTCTCAACTCAGAATGACTTGTACAAGAATCTGTGGCAATTATGTACCCTGGAAAATCCCAATTAGCATATCACAGACAGGTGTTAAGGGCGTGATTAGATAGTGGCTAAGAGGTGTTATAGGAACGCCCAGAGTAAGGTGTTAAAACAGCATTGTACATGGCAGACAGTTGGTGTCGAACCCCCCCACCTCTATTTAGGCTTGGTTTCTTTATTTTCACATAAATGGCCTCCTTAACACCTCTCTTGAACCAGTCACGTTCCTTCGCCAGTATGTTAACATTACAATCTTCAAAGGTATGTCCTTTATCCTTAAGATGCAGGTACACGGCTGAGTCCTGACCCGAGGAATTGGCTCTTCTGTGCTGGGCCATACGTTGATGCAGTTGCTGTTTGGTCTCCCCCACATACAAATCAGAGCATTCTTCACTGCACTGCACTGCATATATGATGTCGCTTTTCTTGTGTTTTGGTATTGGGTCTTTCGGATGTACCAATTGCTGCCTCAGTGTGTTGTTCGGTTTAAAGCAGACAGGGATACGATGTTTTTTGAAAATTCTTCTTAATTTCTCGGAGACCCCTGCTACATATGGGATGACCATGTTCTTCCTCCTGTCTTGCTTTTCCTGTCTTGCTTTTCCCCTTCACTGTTGGTATTCGTGTTCTTTTCTTTCCTTCTACTTCTTTTGACAAAGGCCCAGTCTGGATATCCACAAGTTTTAAGGGCTCCTCTGAGATGTTTCATTTCTTTAGCCTTCGCCTCTGTGCTAGTGGGGATGTTCTCGGCTCTGTGTTGCAGGGTTCTGATGACCCCCAGCTTGTGATCTAAAGGGTGGTGGGAGTCAAACATCAAATACTGATCTGTGTGTGTTGGTTTTCTGTAAACCTCTACTTCCAGTTTACCATTCTCCCTGACTTCTACCAAGCAGTCCAAGAAAGCCAGTTTGTTGTTTTGTACCTCTTCCACAGATTCTTGTACAAGTCATTCTGAATTGAGAAAGCCAGTCGGATGACTGGCGAAACGTCTTCAAGAACTACATTTCAAGTCCAGTTGATCTAATTGAATACAACAGATGTAACCAAAGCTACTTGCCAACCACTGTGCTTTGTATACATACAGGGATATTCAATAAAAGTGGCAATTTTTCCCCAACCAATCAGATGATAGCTTTCAAATGTTAAATAAGATCTGATTGGTTGGGGAACAATTAGCACCACTTTAAACGATAAGAACATTTATTTAATGTCCCTGATAATTGGTGAATGAAAATTACTCGGGACATTTTGCCCCCCGATTTGTTTCTCCCAATAGCTCTGACTAGCGATATATCTCGATGTATTGTTCAGTAGATCTGCCTGGAGAAAAAAAACCCACAAAGCCTATATTTCAGCCAGACGCAGGATCCGGCAAATATTACCGACTTCTCTGACAAAATTTTCAACCAACTGAAAATTGTTGGTTACGGGGAAAATTCCAGGTGATATTTTGGTACTTAGATTGTAAGCTTTTCAGGAAAGTGTGACTGGAATAAACTACGCAATGCTATGTTCCATGCTCTATAAGAATAAGAAATCTTTCACGCCGCCCTCAGTGAAAACTTTTATTTTTTTCTGTGTCTATAATTTATATTAAGTAGATTTCCATGCACATTATCACTGGTATCTGATTTGTTCTGCAAACCACTTGCTTGCAATATCCATTATTTATATAGTTGTAATCTAAAATTTAATAACGGTATAACACTTTTTTTTTTTCTATGTGCGACTAGAAATTAGAATTTTTCCCGAAGCTAGTCGGCAAGTGTGAAAGTAATTTTAACTATCCTGCAAACATAAGCAAATAATTTTATTTATTTTTTGTTTCACATTTCATACACACGTTTCCGTGTTCGGAATTTCTTAATATTTTTTCTCTTTTTATTTATTTTTTTTTTTTAAAGAATATTCTACTAGCAAAAATATATATAGTGGTTAAAAGGAAATTAGCAAGAAATGTATTGGCGTCCATTTTTTTCCCGGTATCCTACATCAGTAGGTCCCTGCAGGCTTTAAATTTTCTCATGTTAAATTCATGAATGCGTATTCTTCTTGTGATTAAGGCCCCATCAGTGTTTTACATGCAAAGAAGGACCCATCTCGTAGAGATTTTGCTTCATAGTTAATATTAATCTAGGCTATTCCCAAATAAAATGCTGCAGAATAGGGCTATCTTTTCTTTTTAGTTTGCTTAAAAAGTTTGCTTGCTATCCAAGTCTTATCTTTCAAGTGATCTTGCTTTTCTTTCCAGGGCATCTGTTTACACTCTGTACATCTTTAAAATGTCATTTCCATATATGTCTTGTGAATTTATTTATATTAATATTTTATTACGTCCCCGGGGGGAATTTAGTAAAAGTGAATATTGCGTTTAAATGACTGAATTGGTTTACTTTATTATTTGCTGAAACTGAATTTTTAACCAAAGAAATAGTTATAAAAGTTAGATGCTTTCAGGCATTCTGGGAAGGTAAATCTAACGCCGTTACATGCACGCTCGTAAACTGAAAATCTGTAACGCAAGCAGATAACTGAGGTTTAGAGGAATAATCTTTGATGTTGCGTTTTGGAGGTTTTTGACAGGTTGGATGTCTAAGAAGTTTTATAAAACTTTCAAATATAACCAAATTCCTGGTTTGTGGACAAGTCCACCTTCCGACGAACTTTCTACCACGCAATCAGGACCACCCAAATCCCTACTATCACAATACCACCATTCCAGAAAGATATTTTCCTTAAAGCCTGACAGCACTTTTTCTTACATCTGCCACTCTTCCGTCAGTAACATCCATGATAGTGATGTCACAACCAATGACTTAGAACGTCTACAGCTGCAAAAGCTTGTGAAGATCTTCTAAAGCCTTGGAATGAAGTAGAAACGATGTGTCAAGGGACTGGTGGACTTTATGGTAGGGGGGTAGTAGGGTGTTGGAGGATATTGGTTTTGGGGTAGAAAGTTTGTCATGAGGTTAGACATGCCTTTTAATGCATAGACGATTCTACATACATAACGTTAACCAACCTTCTATGACTGTACAAATGTGTTTTTCAAGGCCAACAGACACTTTACAATAATCAGCTACAGAATATGGGACCGTAGCCTCATATGCATTTCATGCTCTATACTGTGCTATCCATAAGTATATTTCTTGGGCACATGTTTAAAAGGAATGAAAGATGGAAGGGTAGAATTTATCTCTCTGGCTGAGCGTGCTGTATAATTGTGTGAATATTTACATATGAAGCACAGAAAGAGTACACGTAATACCAGTTCTGTTGTCTTTAATTTGCAATGTAGTCATGCTCTGGATTATTATCCAGTTTTATAGACCGTAAGGTTCCATTGCTCAATCTGAAAGAAAACGTGATTATCTCCAACTGCTTTGCAATTACTACTTATCTGACGATCTTCGTTTCCTTTAACTTCATTTAAATTATTCCAGCCTTGACTCTGTCTATACTTATATACCATCAGCCAGAATAATATGCAGATTATTGATGAGGGACTAAACTTTGATGGAACTTCAATGGGGGGAAAATGAAGTTCTGCCACAATAATGTTGATTTGGAAGACATACCCAACGGTATGTCAAACTGACTTGAAGATAAGCTTAGTGTTTTGCATTTGATTAACCTACAAGGTTTAGCAATCCATTCTTATGGTTGAGTACTAGTACAAAACACCATTATTGCAAATGTCATGCCATTTAATTTGTAATCTGAATGTTGTTTATTAGATACGCTTTTACGTTATGAAGTCTGGAAGGCCTGGCTTATCTCCGTCTTCCTTTGAAATGCCAATTGGATGCTTCACGGAAGGGCATTCAGAAACTTTATTGGTCTTCAAACTTTTTCTCAGTCTTTCTCTAGTTTTGACTTAAGGGAGAAAACTTCCTCACAGAAGGAGTGAATATGTTTTTAATTTTAATTTAGTTTTTGTCTGATTTCCCTGGAACTATACTAAAGCATTAACTTTAAAGAGAATGTTTTATATATATATATATATATATATGGGGATATTCAATAAAAGTTCTTATCGTTTAAAATGGTGCTAATTTTGCCCTAACCAATCAGATGTTAGCTTTCAAATGGTTAATATCTAATTGGTTGAGGCAAAATTAGCACCATTCTTAACAATAAGAACTTTTATTGAATAACCCTGATAGTATTTCCTCATTCCAATAACCAAAATCCATCGACTTCTCCTTATACTGACTTTCAGGACCCCTAATAGTGTTTGTTTAAGTCCCTGGGTGGATTTAGTTGCTCAGTAGGGATCTGAGCATGTTTGACCCAACTTCCAATCAGTTGAAATTACTGTTAGGAACATTTCAAGGAAGTGGTGCATTCTGGGAAGAAGGACCGTTATAGAACCAGAAATGGCAGCTTACTACTGACCACACCAAAGCATAGAAAACCACCAAATCAATAGATTTTTCAAAAATGAATACAATATGTAGAATATAGATAGATATTTAAATAAAAAATAATCTCTTGCAGTCAGCACAGATTTAGATTTTTCTCTTTTATGTTCGAAATGTAGCATCACTAATATCCAAAAATCGGATTAGAAAGAAGGAGTTAGATGTTTAAATGTCCACCCTTAAAACAAAAACTAGTCACGTGACTGTTACCTGCCCCCAACCCCAACTGATATATCCAGAACATAATTAGATGTATTTCTAACCAGATTTTTAAGGATAATTATTTCCCCCATTCTGGCAGAGTAAGCTGGCTCCTCCCTCCATGCAGTCAATCAAGGCCGTTACAGCTGACATCACAGCCAATGATTGGCTGCTGTTTCCCCTGCTGCCTCCAGTGCACATGCTCAAGCTTATAAAAAGCTCAATGAGCAGAGGGAGGAGGCAGATACATTTGCCAGATTGCAAGCTTATCATTACATATCTGGTTACAAATACATGTAATAAACATGCCAATTACTGAGTGTCTGGCCCCTTTCACAATCAGGACAAGCAGCTGAAGGCCGTCGATGTAACGAAGGTTGGTAAGTAAGTTTACCTTCTGAACTGGGGGAAATAGATATTGCAAGGTCTAGGTTATCGGCCATTAGAATTGCAATAGTAGATTTTTGTGGTTAGGTGGATATGCCCTTTACTTTAAACTCACGTCTGTTGTCTTCTATGTTTGGCTAACAAATTCCTCTTTAAATCACACAAGGATCTTTTCTGTCATCTCAATGGTTAAGTCAAAATAACTAAAAAAATAAAACATTTAAGGATCCAATTTACTAGTAATCTATACTCATAACAGTTCTACATTTTTCACTTGTAAATGTCTTCCTCGTTGGCAAAGAAATTACACTGATTTACCCTGTTTCTAATTGCATAATTTAACAGCTATTGTGCTATTCTGTGTAGATAAAACCTACCCACGCACCCATTTTAGCCACAATTTACATAAATGTGCCCATTGCGAGCAGTATTACGAATGTTAGGCAATTATGACATTAAGACTATTGACTATTATTCCAGGCACCCAGTATTAATTACAGCTAAAATAAAAACCTATACACAGTACCTGTAGAGAACTGGCCACAGACAAATTACTCCAGGGGGTGCACAAAGGCCCCTGACTGGGGCAACTCAGAAAATAAACCCAGTAAGTTTGTCCCAACACAGAAGAGCCAATTCCTCGGGTCAGGACTCAGCCGTGTACCTGCATCTTAAGGATAAAGGACATACCTTTGAAGATTGTAATGTCAACATATTGGCGAAGGAACGTGACTGGTTCAAGAGAGGTGTTAAGGAGGCCATTTATGTGAAAATAAAGAAACCAAGCCCAAATAGAGGTGGGGGGGTTCGACTCCAACTGTCTGCCATGTACAATGCTGTTTTAACACCTTACTCTGGGCGTTCCTATAACACCTTTTAGCCATTATCCAATCACACCCTTAACACCGGGCTGTGATATGCTAATTGGGATTTTCCAGGGTACATAATTGCCACAGATTCTTGTACAAGTCATTCTGAATTGAGAAAGCCAGTCGGATGACTAGCGAAACGTCTTCAAGAACGACATTCCAAGTCCAGTTGATCTAATTGAATACAACAGATAAACCCAGTAAGAGTCAATAAAACCTGAATCTTTTACCCGATTATCTGAGTGGTACGTAGCAAGATATAGGGAATACACTTCTCCTTTCTTTGTTAATGAACACTAAGATTTTATTAGAGGAATTTATGGATAGACACAATTGTTCAGTATTGCGGACTGGAATGTGAAATTGTTTACAATGGCTGCATTCATGACAGTTCTCGTTAAATCCCTCCTAAGTGAGCAGAGAATGAACCTCCCCCCCCACTTGATCTCTGTTCAAAATGGCTTCCCCTAACTCTTAGCCAACTCTTAGTTCCTTTGACTGTAAACATCATAAGATATTGTCAATGAATCCCTGCAGATGGGAGTTTAGCAGCAGTTTGGATGTACAGGATATTATGGTACAGGCTCCAGCTGTTAACACATACTTTACACCTGTTAAATTCCTGACTTCTATTAATTAGCTTATCAAGTAGAGTGCTTCTAAAGGGTACACACCTTTAGATGCTTCGTGAAAGTACCGTGACTAGGCGTAGTTTTCAGAAGCAACCGATCGCCTGTTGGTCCAATTCGGACAAACAAATGGTTGGACCTCGGTCCTGACCGGCTCAGGAACCCATCCAATATTTCAGCCCAATAGACTTGAAATGTGAGTCGGTTTGCCCGAATTATTGGATGGTGTAACCCAGCTTAACCAATTCAGGCTTTGAACATGAATATAATTTACTTACAATGTTAAAGGCCACAATTAGTCAAACACCAGAGCCACCTTTCATTTTATAGTGTAATAATGTGGTAATAGAGGGAATTTCTATTCACTTTTATTTATCTAAAGACTCATTACAAAGCCAGCGCCAGTTTTTAATTGGCTCTGATACTGGTTTAGGATAAAATTAATAGGACCTGCAATGGACCTTCCATGTATGCCCTACTTCCTTGAAATGCTCCTAACGGTAAGTGTTGGCTTACAATTGGCTGTTAGACGGGTCAAACGTGCTACGATCTCTACTGTGCAAATAATTGACCCATAGGCTGAGCCAAGGGCAAGACCATCATGGACATTATTAGTTTCCTACATACAGGAAGTGATTACTTATGTATGTATTTGTTTATTTATATAGCGCCACTAGGGGATGCAGCGCTGTACAATACTTATATTTAGTTATGCACAGAGAATTCACTGATTGGCAGATTGAGGCTAGTAAAATGAGAAAACACTATCCTTTCCCCTGCCTTTAAAACATACATAATTGTGCTGAATTTCCCCTTTAAAACTAAAATAAACCAAGGGGGGTGTTAAATTTTTAATCAGCCAATGGTAATATATTTCTTCTCCACAATAGGAGTTTTTTATATAAATGTTTGTAGTGATGTTACCAAACTTTCATTTTATTTTAGCAGGTCAAGTCCAAAAGTTTGGCATTTTTTCCCGTAACATTTTACTTAAGTTGTCCTTTAAATGGTAAACAAAGAAAATATAATCAATGCAGATTCCTGGGCCCCATACAATATCATATTATCTGCACACTGGCATACTTTATAAACATAGAAAAGATAATCAATGCACATTCCTAGGCCCCATACAATATCATATTATCTGCACACTGGCATACATTATAAACAAAGGGGTTTTAGTATACGTTACTGTGATCACATGAATGAAAAGCCTTCCAACCACGTCAAGGTAACCCCAGTCTGGAATGTCCTAACTTCTAACCTTTTTACAATTACCATTAGCAAACTTTTGCATTTCTCATACTGTACTTGTGCCCTGGATCCATATAACAGGCTTTCTCACTTTCCCCAGCCCTTTGGCTTTTTAAAGGCATAAGACCTCCCAGTGCTTTATATTAAAGGCATAAGACCTCCAATTAAAGAGCCGTGTTGGGGGTGCTACTACCACATGGAAGCATGATTTATCTTCCTAATAAATACATACAATAGAAGGACTGTATGTATGTATGTATAGTTTATTTATAAAGCGCCACTTGGGGACTCAGCGCTGTACAGTAATAAAATACAATAAAGTCATACAAGGGGAATAAATACATAGATAGTTCAGTACATAAATATATAAATTATATAAATAGAAGTGCTTGAGCTTTGCCACAAGAGGAAAGGAGGTCCCTGTCCCATAGAGCTTACAATCTAGTTAAGACTGTTGGAGCACTCTTTATGCTAAATTGCAATTAAAGTCTGTGGTAGTGCTAATAATCTTATCATTTATCCAAACATAGTTAATGCAAAAAAATCAGATGATGTCATATTATGATAACAGTAGATTTTCTTATCGGGATGCCAAATACTGTCAGGCTCATTTACCCAGACTCGGTGGGCAAATAAATGGAGTTAAAGTCGCGCTAACCAGTTCGCTACTGGTTAGCGCGACTTTAACTGCAAATCACCCGCGCATCCGATGCTCGCAATCCAATATCGCATTTGCGCTAGATTTAGTGCAGGATTTTAACGCCAGCAAATAGCTGGGGTTTAAATCCCGCAGTGAGTAAATCCCACATTCGCAGTCGTGATATTAAATCGCTGAAGGAGCATTTATTTAGAGCAATAGCGGCTCTGGGTAAATGAGCCTGTGTATCTCTATATCAGTAAAGAGTGTTGAAGGATGTTAAAGCCACCTGTGTGTTCTGTAGTCAGCCACTAGATGGTGGTAAGAGCATAGTCAAAAAAACAAACACTAATTTAAAAATGGGATCAAATTGTCTTCAGAAGTATATTTAGATAATGTTTCAGTGCAGAAAGACAGAGGGGCTTATTGAACAGCATTAATAAGAGGTGTATTCAATAGTTTTGTTGCCACAGATGGTAATTTATTACCGAATTACTGAACCACTCTTAGGACTGTGCACTATATAAACAGTCCCTACCCCAGCTGTCCCACTTGTTTATAAATGAATCTATGTATGTATCATTTTATTCATACAGAGACAGTCGGAGATGCAATGTATAGAATACAGTATAACAATACATTATTATAACTACAGCTCCCATTGTGTTCAGTCTTCTCCAGTTCAGCCTTTTAAAGTAGATTTTCTGCGTTGCTTTTCCATAGAGCTACTGTATTCTCTGTCTATATAAACCTTCCATGTTCTTAATGTCGCCTAATAATACCTAATCTACTGAATATTTAAGTTTCAGGTGCCACTAAATGTCTTTTCAATCTACACTAAACAGTTATTAGCGAGTCCCTTTGGGCCATTTATATAAAGGTGAGGTATTGCTATTTTGTCATACTGCACCTTTAATGGACAATTGCGGTGGTAGAATTAAAATTGCGGTCGTACAATTTAAATCGCAGTCTTATATATTTTACAATTGGGGTTGAATAAATAAATATGTCCATCTAGTCCAACCTTTATACCCTACCCATAATATCTGTATAACAGTTACATAGTAACATAGTATAGGAGGTTGTATAAAGACATACGTCCATCTAGTCCAACCTTTATACCCTACCCATAATATCTGTCTAACAGTTACATAGTAACATAGTATTGAAGGTTGTATAAAGACATATGTCCATCTAGTCCAACCTTTATACCCTACCCATAATGTCTGTATAACAGTTACATAGTAACATAGTATTGGAGGTTGTATAAAGACATATGTCCATCTAGTCCAACCTTTATACCCTACCCATAATGTCTGTATAACAGTTACATAGTAACATAGTATTGGAGGTTATATAAAGACATATGTCCAACCAGTCCAACCTTTATACCCTACCCATAATGTTTGTCTAACAGTTACATAGTAACATAGTATTGGAGGTTGTATAAAGACATAAGTCTATCTAGTCCAACCTTTATACCCTACCCATAATTTCTGTCTAACAGTTACATAGTAACATACCGTAGTATTGGAGGTTGTAGAAAGACATACATCCATCTATTCAAAACTTTATACCCTACCCATAATATCTGTATAAGAGTTACATAGTAACATAGTATTGGAGGTTGACTAAACACATACGTCCATTTAGTCCAAACTTTATACCCTACCCATAATTTCTGTCTAACAGTTACATAGGAACATACTGTAGTATTGGAGGTTGTATAAAGACATACGTCCATCTAGTCCAACTTTTATACCCTCCACCTTAACCCTACCCAACAGTTAAACTAACATATTTGTTGGAGGTTGAAAAACAACAAACGTAATCCTAGTCCAACCTTTATACTATCCTCTATAACTTTACATAATCGTTGTTCTAGAGGAAGGCAAAAATAAAAACAGCTAAAAAGGTGGGTAGAACTTCCTTCCAGACTCCAAACGGCAATCGGAAAATATCCCTGGATTAACCAGAACTACAGTATACAGTATGTAGTTATACCAGTAATTCTCAATATTAAATAGTATCCCTTTACCAACCAGAACTACAGTATATGCATTAATATCAGTAATTCTCAATATTATATAGTATCCCTGTACCAACCAGAACTACAGTATATGTATTAATACCAGTAATTCCCAATATTATATAGTATCCCTATACCAACCAGAACTACAGTATATGTTTTAATACCAGTAATTCTCAATATTATATAGAACCCCTGTACCAACCAGAACTACAGTATATGTATTAATACCAGTAACTCTCAATATTATATAGTATCCATGTACCAACCAGAACTATAATATATGTATTAATACCAGTAATTCTCAATATTATATAGTATCCCCGTACCAACCAGAACTACAGAATATGTATTAATATCAGTAATTGTCAATATTATATAGTATCCCAGTACCAACCAGAACTACAGTATATGTATTAATACCAGTAATTCTCAATATTATATAGTATCCCCGTACCAACCAGAACTACAGTATATGTATTAATACCAGTAATTCTCATTATTATATAGTATCCCTGTACCAACCAGAACTACAGTATTTGTATTAATACCAGTAATTCTCAATATGATATAGTATCCCTGTACCAACCAGAACTACAGTATATATATATTAATACCAGTAATTCTCAATATTATATAGTATCCCCATACCAACCAGAACTACAGTATATGTATTAATACCAGTAATTCTCAATATTATTTAGTATCCCTGTACCAACCAGTACTACAGTATATGTATTAATACCAGTAATTCTTAATATTATATAGTTTCACCGTACCAACCATAACTACAGTATATGTATTAATACCAGTAATTCTCATTATTATATAGTATCCCTGTACCAACCATAACTACAGTATATATATTAATACCAGTAATTCTCAATATTATATAGTATCCCCGTACCAACCAGAACTACAGTATTTGTATTAATACCAGTAATTCTCAATATTATATAGTATCCCTGTACCAACCAGAACTACAGTATATGTAATAATTATAGTATCCCTGTACCAACCAGAACTACAGTATATGTATTAATACCAGTAATTCTCAATATTATATAGTATTCCTGTACCAACCAGAACTACAGTATATGTATTAATACCAGTAATTCTCAATATTATATAGTATCCCTGTACCAACCAGAACTACAGTATATGTATTAATACCAGTAATTCTCAATATTATATAGTATCCCCGTACCAACCAGAACTACAGTATATGTATTAACACCAGTAATTCTCAATATTAATACATTTATCTAGTATATAGTACTATATATAGTACTATATAGTACATTTACGCTTTACATATGGTATAGGTTTCCAGTACTGTGGGTTAATAAATATGCCCCTTTGTACTGGATCTGGCTAGGAACAGACTTTGCGGTTAATGATTGGCTATTGCACTGAATTGAGGAATGTGGACTAACACTGGAATAATAATGGAACCCAAACATGAACACGGCTGGGGAAACTCAAGTAACATGAAAATGAATGCATTCACATGCTAATATTTCAACATTACGGCTCACGGCCGGTCCATTTATCTCTTTAGCTGGTTGAAAGATTGTCGTTCAGTACAGAGAATTCGGTCGCAGAGGGTTCGGTGCATGTTTTTTTGGATTGAGGTTCAACAATTTAACAGAATTTCAAAACCAATATTTTGTCGGTGTAATTAAAGGGCATGTCCACCCTTTTTAAAAACTTTTGTTATATAGTAGGTCTCCCTCCCCCAGCCCCAAACGCTATAATAGATTTTTCAGAAACTCCCCCGATCATTACTTACCTTCCCTCTCTCCTCCGGTGTAGTGTCCCAACCCTCTGCTTGCATGAAATCACGGATGCGGCTGCTGGCAGTGGAGAACGCCGGAGGAGACAGGTAAGGTAAGTAGCGTTCGGGGGAGTTTCTGTAAAATCTATTATAGCGGTTGGGGCAGGGGGAGGAAGACCTACTGTATACCAAAGGGGTTTGTAGCTAGGGGGAGTGAGAGCAAAATGCGTGGGAGAGGGAGGGAGAGGGAGGGCTGCAGTGCACATGGCAAAATTCTCCCGGAGGGGAGACAGGAGGCAGAGTCCTATATGGACTCTGCCAGGCTCCTGGTGGCCAGTTTTTGAGACATTAGAGGGACATAGCAGGGCAGCCATTTGGAGCTGGGATGTAAGGTAAGGATTTTATTACACTACACAGTGGGGCCAGTACTGGGTTAAATGATAGTTTTGGGGGTGGACATGCTCTTTAAGTTCTACGTGTTAACGATAAAGTTTTTCGCTAGAATACGCGGCTCCCTGATAACTTGACTTTGCAGGTTTGGCCTATTTACCCCTTGGCAATTTCTCTTATTGCTGTTTTGCCAGATCTGCTTCCTGGTTCGTCCCTGTGATTTGTAAGCTTTATACTTATTTCTGATTTCCCTTGCTGAACCTGCTTCATTTACCACTGGGCCCATTGATCATTGTGACCATGTCCAGATTAACATAACCACTCAACACCAGAACACCGTTAATCTCTGTTGAACAAAACACGGGCCATTAAGAAGATGTAGAGCTCCGTGTTCTGCTGCTCAGTTTAGTCGGGGGGGGGGGAACGAGCCTTGGAATTCTAAAAGATAAAAAGGAAAGAACATGTAGACCAAATGGAGGGATTAACTACCATGGTCAACATACAGTAGTTATTTTTAACAGGTTATTTTGAAAAAGCCCCTACCCACCCTCAACCGCCGCAATATTTCTTTTAAAAAGTCCCCAGTTTTCTACTTGCACAGCCTTCTCTCCCACGGCGATCCGATCCGGTCTCCTGCTTGCAAGCATGGGCTGGACCTCAGCTGTCAGCTGCATCTGTGATTGGCTGAGAGGCAGCCAATCACAGACACGGCTGACATCACTGGAAACGCCATGGGAGAGAAGGCTCTGTAAGTACAGATCATTTTTTTTGTTTAAGAAATATTGCGGCGGTTGGGGGCTGGCAGGGGTTACTTACCTTACCTCCGAAGGATTTCACGCTAGTTCCAATGATGGCTGAGGATGGATCCGGATGGTGGGGGGGGGGGGGGGGGGGGGGGCCCCCGACCTTGACGAGGACGAGGAATCAGCAAGGATGACTCACAGACAGCTTGGAGTCTTTAGTTTCTTGGACTTTGGAAAGGCATAGCTGGATGTAAGATTTATTTTAAACTACAAAGTGGGGCCAGTAGTGGGTTAAATTATAGTTTTGGGGGTGGACATGCCTTTTAAGGCTTAATTACCGAACCGTTTAATATTTTGAGATAAACTGAGGAGGTTGGACATCACAAAAGATTGGAGCTCCTGCTATATTTACATTTCAATTTCAGGTAATTAGGATAGAGCCAACTGTGGTCTGCCAATGATTATTACTCCCCATAACTTTGAGTCCAATAATCAAACTGAATACAACAGATATACCTTGACCTGGATAAATGAATATTACAGATATACCTTGACCTGGATGGATGAATATTACAGATATACCGTGACCTGGATGAATGAATATTACAGATATACCTTGACCTGGATGGATGAATATTACAGATATACCGTGACCTGATGAATGAATTTACAGATATACCGACCTGGATGGATGAATATACAGATATACCGTGACCTGGATGGATGAATATTACAGATATACCATGACCTGGATGGATGAATATTACAGATTACCATGACCTGGATGGATGAATATTACAGAATACCATGACCGATATGAATAATACAGATATACCGTGACCTGGATGGATGAATATTACAGATATACCATGACCTGGATAAATGAATTTACATATAACCTTGACTGGAGGATGAATATTACAGATATACCATGACCTGGATGGATGAATATTACAGATATACCATGACCTGGATGAATGAATATTACAGATATACCGTGACCTGGATGGATGAATATTACAGATATACTGACCTGGATAATGATATTACAGATATACCTTGACCTGGATGAATGAATATTACGATATACCTGACCTGGATGGATGAATATTACAGATATACCTGACCTGGATGGATGAATATTACAGATATACCATGACCTGGATGGATGAATATTACAGATATACCGTGACCGGATGGATGAATATTACAGATATACCTTGACCTGGATAAATGAATATTACAGATATACTTGACCTGGATGGATGAATATTCAGATATACCATGACCTGGATGAGAATATTACAGATATACGTGACCTGGATGGATGAATATTACAGATAGACCATGACCGGATGGATGAATATTACAGATATCCATGACCTGGATGGATGAATATTACAGATATACCATGACCTGATGGATGAAATATTACAGATATACCTTGACCTGGATGGATGAATATTACAGATATACCATGACCTGGATGGATGAATATTACAGATATACCATGACCTGGATGGATGAATATTACAGATATACCATGACCGGATGGATAAATATTACAGATATACCGTGACCTGGATGGATGAATATTACAGATAGACCAGTCTGGAGATGAATATACAGATATACCATGTCTGGATGATGATATTACAGATATACCTGACCTGGATGGATGAATATTACAGATATACCATGACCTGGATGATGAATATTACAGATATACCGTGACCTGGATGGATGAATATTACGAATATACCATGACCTGGATGGATGAATATTACAGATATACCGTGACCTGGATGGATGAATATTACAGATATACATGACCTGGATGGATGATATATTACAGATATACCGTGACCTGGATGGATGAATATTACAGATATACCATGACCTGGATGGATGAATATTACAGATATACTTGACCTGGATGATGAATATTACAGATATACCATGGACCTGGATGGATGAATATAACAGATATACCTTGACCTGGATGGATGAATATTACAGATATACATGACCTGGATGGTGAATATTACAGATAACCTGACCTGGATGGATGAATATTACAGATATACCGTGACCTGGATGGATGAATATTACAGAATACCTTGACCTGGATGGATGAATATTACAGATATACCGTGACCTGGAGGATGAATATACAGATATACCGTGACCTGGATGGATGAATATTACAGATATACCTTGACCTGGATGGATGAATATTACAGATATACCTGACCTGGATGGATGAATATTACAGATATACCTGACCTGGATGGATGAATATTACAGATATACCTTGACCTGGATGGATGAATATTACAGATATACCGTGACCTGGATGATATGAATATTACAGATATACCATGACCTGGATGAATGAATATTACAGATATACCATGACCTGGATGATGAATATACAGATATACCATGACCTGGATGATGATATTACAGATATACCATGACCTGGATGAATGAATATTACAGATATACCATGACCTGGATGAATGAATATACAGATATACCATGACCTGGATGGATGAATATTACAGATATACCATGACCTGGATGGATGAATATTACAGATATACCGTGACCGGATATGAATATTACAGATATACCATGACTGGATGAATGATATTCGATAACCAGACCTGATGATGAATATTACAGATATTACATGACAGGCTGAATGAAATTAAGATATACCATGACCTGGATGGATGAATATTACAGATATACCATGACCTGGATGGATGAATATTACAGATATACCATGACCTGGATGAATGAATATTACAGTATACCTGACCTGGATGATGAATGTAAAACAGATATACCATGACCTGGATGAATGATGATATTACAGATATACCATGACCTGGATGGATGAATATTACAGATATACCATGACCTGGATATGAATATTACAGATATACCAGACCTGGATGATGAATATTACAGATATACCATGACCTGGATGGATGAATATTACAGATATACCATGACCTGGATGAATGAATATTACAGATTACCGTGACCTGGGATGAATGAATATTACAGATATACCATACCTGGATGGATGATATTACAGATATACCATGACCTGGTGATGATGAATATTACAGAATATACCATGACCTGGATGGATGAATATTACGATATACCGTGACCTGAAGGATGATATACAGATATACCATGACCTGGATGAATGAATATTACAGATATACCGTGACCTGGATGAATGAATATTACAGATATACCATGACCTGATGAATGAATATTACAGATATACCATTACCTGGATGGATGATGAATATTACAGATTACCAGACCTGGATGGATGAATATTAAGATTACCTGACCTGATGATGATATTACAGATACCATGACCTGGATGGATGAATATTACAGATATAACATGGACCTGGATGGATGAATATTACAGATATACCGTGACCTGGGATGAATGAATTTTAAAGATAGACCATGACCTGGATAATGATATTACAGATATACCGTGACCTGGATGGATGAATATTACAGATACCATGACCTGGATAATGAATATTACAGATATACCGTGACTGGATGGATGAATATTACAGATATACCGGACCTGGATGGTGAAATTACAGATATACCGTGACCTGGATGAATGAATATAACAGATAACCATGACCTGGAT
Organism: Hymenochirus boettgeri; assembly: GCA_019447015.1. Classification (NCBI taxonomy): domain Eukaryota; kingdom Metazoa; phylum Chordata; class Amphibia; order Anura; family Pipidae; genus Hymenochirus; species Hymenochirus boettgeri. The sequence continues at coordinate 131,706 of JAACNH010000630.1, read as the reverse complement.
GAATGAATATTACAGATATACCGTGACCTGGATGGATGAAATATTACAGATATACCGTGACCTGGATGAATGAATATTACAGATATACCGTGACCTGGATGGTGAATATTTCAGATAACCATGACCGGATGAATGAATATTACAGATATACCATGACCTGGATGAATGAATATTACAGATATACCGATGACCTGGAAGATAATATTACAGATATACCGACCTGCTGATGATGAATGAATATTACAGATTACCGTGACCTGGATGGATGATATTACAGATAGACCAGACAGGATGGATGAATATTACAGATATACCGTGACCTGATGAATGAATATTACAGATATACCGTGACCGGATGGATGAATTTACAAGATATACCATGACTGGATGAATGAATATTACAGATAACCGTGACCTGGAGGAATGAATATTACAGATACATGACCTGGATGAATGAATATTACAGATATACCATGACCTGGATGGATGAATATACAGAATACCGTGACCTGGAGAATGAATATTACAGAATACATGACCTGGATGAATGAATATTACAGATATACCGTGACCTGGATGAATGAATATTACAGATAAACCATGACCTGGATGGATGAAATATACAGATAGACCATGACCTGGATGAATGAATATTCAGATAACCATGACCTGGATGAATGATATTACAGATATAACGTGACCTGGATGAATGAATATTACAGATATACCGTGACCTGGATGAATGAAATTTACAGAATACCATGACCTGGATGAATGAATATTACAGATATACCGTGACCTGGATGAAGAATATACAGATCCATGACCTGGATGAATGAATATACAGATAAACCGGACCTGATGGATGAATATTATATTCACAGTAGACCAGTGACCTGGATGGATGAATATTACAGATATACATGACCTGGATGAATGAATATTACAGATATACCGGACCTGGATGAATGAATATTAGATATACCATAACCTGGATGGATGAATATTACAGATATACCATGACCTGGATGGATGAATATTACAGATATACCATGACCTGGATGGATGAATATTACAGATATACGTGACCTGATGGATGATATTACAGATATACCATGACCTGGATGAATGAATATTACAGAATACCGTGACCTGGATGAATGATATTACAGATATACCATGACCTGGATGAAGAATATTACAGATATACCATTACCTGGATGGATGAATATTACAGATATACCATTACCGGATGGAATGAATGATATTACAGATATACCGTGACCTGGATGATGAATATTACAGAATACCAGACTGGATGGATGAATATTACAGATATACCATGACCTGGATGGATGAATATTACAGATATACCATGACCTGGATGAATGAATATTACAGATAACCATGACCTGGATAAATGAATATACAGATATACCTGACCTGGATGGATGAATATTACAGATTGACTGACTGGATAAGATATACAGAATACCGTGACCTGGATGGATGAATATTACAGATATACCGTGACCGGATGAATGAATTATACAGATATACGGACCTGGATGGATGAATATTACAGATATACCATGACCTGGATGAAGAATATTACAGATATACCGTGACCTGGATGGATGAATATTACAGATATACCGTGACCTGGATGAATGAATATTACAGATATACCGTGACCTGGATGGATGAATATTACCGATATACCGTGACCTGGATGAATGAATATTACCGATATACCATGACCTGGATGAATGAATATTACAGATATACCGTGACCTGGATGGATGAATATTACAGATTACCGTACCTGGATGAATGAATATTACAGATATACCGTGACCTGGATGGATGAATATACAGATAGACCAGACCGGATGGAATGAATATTACAGAATAACGTGACCTGGATGAATGAATATTACAGATATACCGTGACCTGGATGGATGAAATTTACAGATATACCATGCCTGGATGAATGAATATTACAGATATACCGTGACCTGGATGAATGAATATTACAAGATATACCATGACCTGGATGAATGATATTACAGATATACCATGACCTGGATGGTGAATATTACAGATATACCGTGACCTGGATGAATGAATATTACAGATATACCGTGACCGGTGAATGAATATTACAGATATACCATGACCTGGATGAATGAATATACAGATATACCTGACCTGGATGAATGAATATTACAGATATACCTGACCTGGATGAATGAATATTACAGATATACCATGACCTGGATGGATGAATATTACAGATATACATGACCTGGATGGATGAATATTACAGATATACCGTGACCTGGATGGATGAATTACAGATATACCGTGACTTGAATGAATATACAGATATACCATGGACCTGGATGATGAATATTACAGATACCATGACCTGGATGAATGAATATTACAGATATACCGTGACCTGGATGAATGAAAATTACAGATATACCATGACCTGGATGGATGTATTACAGATATACCATGACCTGGTAAATGAATATACAGATATACGGACCGGATGGATGAATATACAGATATACCATGACCTGGATGAATGAATATTACAGATATACCGTGACTGGATGAATGAATATACAGATAACCGTGACTGGTGAGTATATTACAGATATACCATGACCTGGATGGGATGAATATTACAGATATACCGTGACCTGGATGAATGAATATTACAGATATACAGTGACCTGGATGAATGAATACAGATATACCGTGACCTGGATGAATGAATATTACAGATAAACCGTGGACATGGATGATGATATTACAGATAGACCGGACCTGGATGAATGAATATTACAGATAACCATGACCGGATGAATGAATATTACAGATATACCGTGACCTGGATGAATGAATATTACAGATATACCTGACCTGGATGAATGAATATTACAGATATACCAGTGACCTGGATGAATGAATATTACAGATATACCATGACCTGGATGAATGAATATTACAGAATTACCATGACCTGGATGAATGAATATTACAGATATAACCGTGACCTGGATGAATGAATATTACAGATAACCGTGACCTGGATGGATGAATATTACAGATTACCATGCCTGGATGGATGAATATTACAGATATACCATGACTGGATGAATGAATTTACAGATAACATGACCTGGATATAATGATATACAGATTACGACCTGATGGATGAATATTACAGAAGACCATGACCGGATAAAGAATTTACAGATATACCGTGACTGGATGGATGAATATTACAAGATAACCTGACCTGGATGAATGAATATTACAGATATACCGTGACCTGGATGGATGAAATTACAGATAACCATGACTGGATGAATGATATTACAGATATACCGTGACCTGGATGGATGAATATTACAGATATACAGTGACCGATGAGAATATACAGATATACTGACCTGATTGAATATTACAGAAACCGTGACTGGATGAATGAATATTAAGAATTACCATGACCTGATGAATGAATATTACAGATAACCGTGACCTGGATGAATGTATTACAGATATACCATGACCTGGATGGATGAATATTACAGATATACCATGACCTGGATGGATGAATATTACAGATATACCGTGACCTGGATGATGAATGAATTACAGATATACTGACCTGAGAATGAAATTACAGATATACCATGACTGGATGGATGAATATACAGATACATGCCTGGATGATGAATATTACAGATATACGTGACCGTGATGATGAAATTACAGATATACCATGACCTGGATGGGAATTATTACAGATAACCGTGACCTGGATGGATGAATATTACAGATATACCGTGACCTGGATGAATGAATATTACAGATATCCATGACCCGGATGAATGAATATTACAGATATACCATGACCTGGGGATGAATATTACAGATATACCATGACCTGGATGGATGAATATTACAGATATACCATGACCTGGATGAATGAAATATACAGATATACCATGACTGGATGGATGAATATTACAGATATACCATGACCTGGATGTGGATGAATATTACAGATATACCATGACCTGGATGGATGATATTACAGATATACCAGACCGGATGGATGAATATTACAGATTTACCATGACCGGATGGATGAATTACAGATATACCATGACCTGGATGATGAATATTAAGATATACCATGACCTGATAGGGATGAATATTACAGAATACCATGACCGGATGGATGAATATTACAGATATACCATGACCTGGATGATAATATTACAGATTATACCGTGACCGTATGGATGAATATTACAGATATACCATGACCGGATGGATGAATATTACAGATATACCATGACCTGGATGGATGAATATTACAGATATACCGTGACCTGGATGGATGAATATTACAGTATACCATGACCTGGATAAATGAAATACAGATTACCATGACCTGGATGAATGAATATTACAGATATACCTGACCGGTGGATGAATTACAGATATACCATGACCGGATGGAATGAATATAAAGATATACCATGACCTGGATGAATGAAATTACAGATACACATGAACATGATGGATGATATAACAGATATACCATGACCTGGATGGATGAATATTACAGATATACCATGACCTGGATGAATGAATATACAGAATACAGGACCTGGATGGATGAAATTACAGATTAACTACCTGGATGAATGAATATTACAGATATACCATGACCTGGATGGATGAATATTACAGATATACCATGAACTGGATGAATGAATATTACAGATATACCATGACCTGGATGAATGAATATACAGATATACCATGACCTGGATGAATGAGAATCTCACAAGCATATCCTATACCAGGGTATAGCTACGCCTAGCTCGTCTCTGCATTTTAAGGTACATTCACCTGCTAGCAGTGTCTGGAAACTATATGAATAAACTTATATATATAATTATATGTAAACCTACACAAAATGAATACGTGTATGTCCCCACCAAGCTCTCTCCATAGTTGCAATATATATAATCAGACTACATAGACCAGCCTTGTTACAGCACGAGTGTTATACCCATACAAGGCTCATAAGTATAGTCTTACAACTCTGAAATAGCTGAAAGCCAATGGAACATTTCTTAACACAATTTGCAGTTGAAAGACTTCCTGCTAGGTTCTAACATATTCACCATCAAAGACATAAATTTCCTCTCTGCGCGTCAAAGATGCAGATGAAGAAATCTACAAAAATAACAGAACATAGAGCAGAAAAGCACTCAAGTGGAGCTGGGAAAGAGAAGAAAATAGGTTTTGTTTGGTCCTTCTTTTATAGAGCAAAAAAGGAGAGCCTACAAACCAGCAAATAGGTTAAGCCCATTTGCAATGTATAGGAGCGCTATCGGCTTGGTGCATTATCTAAGGGAGCAGTTAGAGAGCGATGATGAGGCTCTCGTTATATAGCTATATGGCATTATTTTTAAAACCCATTTTTTCGTTTCTCCTTAATGTATAGTCTCCTTGGCCCATTACCATCTGGATTTTAAACGGGCGACTCCCCCATTTTTTAAGCCTCGTATACTAATCCCCGCGGACCTAAATTTGTATAACACGCTTCGGCCGTATTTCCCTACATAGAGGCCTCATCGCCTATACTCACCATGTGGCCAGCCCATACCCACCTTGTATAACCGTGGCCAATAATAGAGCTCCTGTATAATAGGCATTTCCCCATTTTCCTCCTTACGGCCCAATCCTATTGATCTAATTAACCCGTTTTTTGTATGTATAACCGTGGCACATCACTATTGTTATATCCGTGGCATACATAAGGCTCTCGTTTACCCTTTATAACCGTGGCCATACATCTCTGGCTATAACCGTGGCCATATATCCATAGAGGTCTCGTATATACACGTCGGCCATACATTGTATAACCGTGGCCCTACATAGAGGTCGTATATAGCCCTATATGGCCATTATTATAACCATTTTCGTTATGTATAACCGGGCCATACAGTATAACGTGGCATCTAGAGGCTCCATACCGTGCTAATTTATAACGTGGCCTAATAGAGCTCTCGTATATAACCGTGGCCATACATTGTATAACCGTGGCCATACATAGAGGCTCTCGTATATAGCCCTATATGGCCATTATTTATAAACCCGTTTTTCGTCACTGTATAACCGTGGCCATACATTTATGAATAAAGTACGAATGACGTTCATAGAAGTAAACTACCACAATGGTATTCTATGGGTGATTGCTGTCGGACATTTACAATCGGCATCATAAATTACGATAGCGATCATAAATTAACAACCGTTAAAGGCGCTTGTATCGTTAAAAAGGACACCACACCTTTATAAAACGTGGCCCTTAGGTCAGAACATAAGGTTGGGTTGAAGTTAAGAGCCATAGGAGGATGAAAGACTGAGCTGGACCAGTTACTTTCAGTATTGGTTATCTCTAGATGGTCGTGCAGACCTCACTTTAACTATCCAACAAAGCCATAACCACATCTACTGGAGGGCAGACACAACCTTTCACATTTATTTTCTTTTAAGTGATGTCCATGTGTCCTCTGATATAATCAAAGGGTAAGTAGGGTTGCAACATTTCCCTTTAAGAACCAAACGTGCCATTGCGTTAAATACATGCAGTAGGGCTACTACAATGAAACAATGCAGCCTTCATCACGCTTCTAATGGGTCCTCTTTCCTATTGGATCATGGTATGCTGTAAATTAACTTTAATTTGAACTTGTATATTTGATTATTTCATTACCATGTGTGTGATATGTAGACTTTGTATTATATGCACTACCCTTGGATGCAACATGTATGACTATGTTATTGTAAAGCACCACGGAAGATGTTGGCAATGTATAAATCCATAATAGTAAGGATAATAATAATGTAGATTTATATGTGTTTGGGTCTTAAAGGGCATGTTAACCCCCCAAACTAAAATTTAACCCCATACTGGCCCCAATGTGTAGTTTAAAAAAATCCTTACCTTACATCTCTGCTCCTTATGGTTCTCTACAATGTATGTCAAAAGTCCAGGAAAACTGAAGAGTAGGAGGAGGCTTCCTGTATAAAGTTTTCTGTCTCTCTTAGTCCACTGAGAGGAAATTGGCATGCGCAGGGGAGCCCTTTTTCCCCCTCCCTCCCACCCTTATGATGCCTCCCTGGCTGCCCTTCACCAATTGTAAAAGTTTTATATATAAATTAGGATATACCTTTCCATCCCCAACCCCTATATTATTTTAAAGGGTATCTCCACTTGTTTTCTAAGTTTTCGTAATCCAGTTCTATTGAAGAACGGGAGGTAAAGGAGCTGTGCCTTACCTTCCGTTCTTTAATAGAACACACAGGGCAGGAGAGAAGGTAAGAACTTACCCGCTCGCTCCCCCGGCAGTAGTCTGACAGGTCCCAACGGACCTTGTCTTCTATGCGCATGCGTGATCTATGCGCATAGAAGACAGGTCCGTCTGGGACCTGTCAGACCAAGCGCCGGGGGAGCAAGTGAGCGGGTAAGTTCTTACCTTCCCCTGGCTCCTGTGTGTTCTATTGAAGAACAGAAGGTAGGCACAGCTCCTTTACCTCCGTTCTAATAGAACTGGATTATGAAAACTTAGAAAAACGAGTGGAGATACCCTTTAACAAGAATCAGAACTCTAATTACAGCCCTTCGCTCCCGCGGCACTCTCTATTGCCCGCAGCCATGGCTGTGATTGGCTGCCTTTCTAATATATTTGTAATATATACATCCGAGGGTTACCGAAATCGAACGCTACATTCAAAGGGTTATGGGCAAAATCGAGGGTTAGCGAACGTACATTTGAGGTTTATCCATTCAAGAATTATCGAATTTTCAATAATTATTGGAAATATGTCCTCAGGTTCTAGAAATCCGATCTAGTTCATAGTTTGGGAAGTTCTAAAAGTCCGAGTTCTGAACTGGTTCTGGTTCGGTTCTAGTCCATTCCTAGTCATGGTATATCTGTGCTAATTAGTTCCATTAACTGGAACGTGAAGTATATTTCTTGAAACTAAAGTGATGTAACTGAATACTGCAGATATTATTTGTAACTTTTTCATAAGCAAGGCTTTTTATTCTTTTGTCCAGAGATTCTTTATTGTAATTAATGTATTCTTGTGTCTCTGTCCACTGTACAATCCTGCATTACGTGCTGGTACCATAAAATAATGATATTTATATCATCTGATTCTTTGCATCATTTTTGCACGTTCTTATAGATGTGCAGGAAGCCGCACGTTGCAAAGCCAGTGATTATTTGGGAGACCGAGCGAGTAAATGCAGATTCGCAAGCTGTTCCTATTTTGTTAAGTGTCAGAAAAACACATGCAAGTCACTGGCTTTACTACTTAGCTCCCAGCTGGTTCTTTGGAACACTGGGGACGAACGATAGACTATCAAACAGCATGAATTCCAAAAAAACAGAACAAAACTGGAACCCAATTCAGCTCTGGCGTTTTTTGTTTTTTTTTTACAGCACCAGGAAAAAAAACCGAAACGGCACAAAAACGACGGCATTTGTTCTGCTGCTAATTAACTGCAAATGATCTTTCGTTTCTATACGGTTCATATGATATTTTTTTTCCTAAGCTTGTAATTTGTGTCCTTTTGAAAGATTCTATTACTGGCTGCGCACCACGGCACGCGATGATTATAGGAGAGGGAGACAGAAGAAAAAATATTTGACTAGATAAAGGGGATGGAGGGGGGGGGGATGCGGGGGGGGGGGGGGGTGAGGAAGGGGGGGGGGGGGGTGGGGGGTGGGGGGGGAGTTTGGATGGGGGGGGAGGGGGGGGATGGATAGGAGGATTGGGAATTGGGGGGGGGCGGGGGGGGGGGGGGGGGGATGATGATGGGATGGGGATGTGGGATGAGGGGGGGATGTGGGGGGGATGGGGGGATGGGGGATGGATGCGATCGGGATGGGATGGGGGGGAGGGGAGATGCGGGGATGGATGATGGGGGGGGGGGATGGAGGGATGTTGGATGGGAGGATGGGGGTGGGGGGAAGGATATAGGAATGGTGGGGGCGGGGGGTGGGGGGGAGGGATGGGGGGATGGGGGGGAGGCGGGATGGGGGGGGGAGGGGGGGGGGGGTGGGGGTGGGGTGGGGGATAGGGAATGGGGGGGGAGGGATATGGGGGGGGGAGATGGGATGGGGAGAGGGTGAGAGGGGAGGGTGGATGGGGGGGGTGGGATGGGGATGGGGGGGGGGGGGTGGGGGGGATGGTGGTGGGGGTGGGAGATTGGGGGGATGAGATGGGGGGGGATGGGGGGATGAGGTGGGGGGGGGGGAGGGGGGTGGGATGGATGGGGAAGGATGGGGGGATATGGGGGGATGGGGGGGAGGGGGATGGGGGATGGGGGGGGGATGGGGGATGGAAGGGGGATGGGGGGGGATGGGGGGGGTGAATGGGGGATGGGGGGGGGGGGGGGGGGGGGGGGGGGGAGGGAGGGGGGGGGGGGGATGATGGGGGGTGAGGGGGGATTATGAGGGGGAGGGAGGGGGGGGGAGGGGGGGGGTGGGTATGAGGGGGGTGGGGTGGGGGAGGTTTCGTGAGGGGGAGGATGGGGGGAGAGGATAGGGGGGGGGGGGGAGGGGGAGGATGGGGGGGGGGGGAGGGGGGGGGGATGGGGGGATGGAGAGGGGGGGGGGGGGGGGGATGGGGGGGGGATGGGGAGGATGGGGGGGGGGGGGATGGGGGGGGGGGGGGAGGGGGGGGATGGAGGGAGAGGGGGGAGGTGGGGGGGATGGATGGGGGGGGCTGGGGAGCATGGGGGGGGGGGGGGGATGGATGCGAGGGGGGGGGGGGCGGGCGGGGGGGGGGGAGGATGGGGGATGCGGGGATGGATGGGTGGGGGGCGGGGGGGGGGGGGGATGGGATGTAGGGGGAGGATATGATGAGGGGGATGGGGATGAGGGGATGGGGTGGGGGGGCGTGATGGGATGGGGGGGGGGGGGGAGATGGGGGGCGGATTGACGAGGGGATGGATGGTATGGGGGGATGGGGGGGATGGGGGGGATGGGATGGGCGATGGGGGGTGGGGGGGAGGGGGGGGCTGGAATGGGGATGGGGGGGGGGGGGGGGGTGGGGGGGGGGAGCGGGAGGGATGGGGAGGGGATGGATCGGGATTGGGAGGATGGGGGAGGGGGGGGGAGATATTCGGATGATGGGGTGTGGGGCGGGGGAGGGGGGATGGGGATATTGATATTGCTAGGGGGATGTGGGGGTGACGGAGGGGGGGCGGGGAGGGGATGCTGATGGGGATGGGATGGGGGGGGATGGGGGGTGTGGCGGATGCGGGATAGGATGGGATATGGATGTGGGGGGGATGGGGGGGGGGGGGGGGGGTGGGGGGCGGGGGGATGGGGGGGGGGGGATGGATGGGGGGGGGGGGGGGGGATGGGGGAGAAGGGTGGATGGGGATGGGGGGGGGGGGGATGGATGAGGGGGGGGGGGGAGGGGGTGGGGACGGGGAGGGGGCGGATATTTCTGGGGGGGGGAGGGGGGGGGGGGGGGGGTATGGGGGGGGATAGATGGGGGGGGGAGATGAGGGGGATAGGAGGGGATGGGGATGGGGGGAGGGGGGGGGGGGGGGGGGGGGGGGGGATGGGATTGGGGGGGGGGGATGGGGCGATGGAGGGGGATGCGGGTGGGGATATGGGGGCTCGGGATGGATGAGGGGGGGGGTGGGGGATGGGGGGTGGTGATGGGGGATGGATGGGGGAGGGGGGGGGGATGGGGGGGGGGGATGGGGGGGGATTGGGGGATGGGGTGGAGGGGGGATACGGGCCCGGATGGGGGAGGGGGATTGGGGGAGGGGATGATGGGGGATGGGATGATATGGATGGGGGGCATGGGGGATGGGGGGGGGATGGGGATGGAGGCCCGGGGGGGTGGATGGAGGGGATGGGGGGGGGATGCGGGGGATGGATGGATGGGGGGGGAGCGGGGGGGAGATCGGAGGGGATGGGGCGAGGGATGGATGTGTGGGATGGGAGGGGGGGGGGGGGGGGGGGGGGGGGGGATGGGGAGTGGGGGATGGGGGGGAGAGGGGGGATGAGGGGGGGGCGGATCGATGGATTGGGAGGGGGATGGGGGAGGGGTGGGGGATATGTTGGGCCCGGGGGGGGGGATTGGAAGGGGGGGGGGGGATGAGGGGATGGGGGGGGAGGGGGGGGGGGATGGGGAGGGATGGATGGGATGGGGGGAGGGATGGGGGGGGGGATGGGATGGGGTGGGGGGGGGATAGATGGGGGGGGGGGATATGGGGGGGGGGGGGGATGGAGGGGGGATGGAGGGGGGAGGGGGGGATGGGGGGGGGGGGAGGATGGGGGGGGGTGGGGGGGGGGTGGGGGGGGGGATTGGGGGGGGGGGGATGGGTGGGGCGAGAACGTGGGAGGGGGGGGGGGATATGGGGTGGGGGGGGGAGGTGGGGGGGGGGGGGATGAGGGGGGGGGGGATGGCGGGGGGAGTGGCCGAAGGGGATGGAGGATGGGATGGGAGGGGGGGGGGAGGATGGGGGGGGATGGGGGGGGGGGGGGGATATTGGCGATGGAGGGGGGGGGGGTGGGGGAGGGGGATGGGCGGATGGGGGAGGATCTGGATGGGGATGGGGGGGGGGGGATGGATGGGATGGGGTGGGGGGGGGGAGGGGGATGGGGGGTGGGGGGTGGGGGGGATTGGGAGATTGATATGGGGATGATGGGGGATATGGGGCATGGGGGATGGGGGCGGGATCTGGGGGGGATTATTTGGATGGATGGGAGAGGGGGGGATGATGGGGCGTGGGGGGGGGGGGGGGGGATGTAGGGATGGGTGCGGGGGAGGGGAGATATGGGGGAGGGGGGCGGATGTGGGATGATGGGGCGGGATAGGATTGGGGGGGGGGGGGGCGGGGGGGGGGGATGGATGGGGGGGATGGGGGGGGGGTGGGGGGGGGGGGAGCGGGGGGGATGGATGGGGGGGGGCGGGATATGGATGGGATTGGGGGGATGGGGTGGGGGGGGGGGGGGATATGGGGGGGGGGGATGATGGGGGGGGGGGATGGGGGGGGGGGATGCGGGGGGGGGGGGGGGAGGGGATGGGGGGAGGGGGGGGGGGGATAGCGGGGGGGGGGGATGATGGGATGGGGGGGGGATATGGATGGATGGATGATGGGGGGGTGGGGGTGATGGGGAGGGTGATGGGATGGGGGGGATGGGGGGGGATGGGGGGGGAGGGGGAGGATGATGTGGGGGGGGGGGGGGGGGGGGGGGGGGGGGGGGGGGGGATATGGGGGGGGGGGGGGATGGGATTGTTGGGGGGGGGATGGGGGGGTGCGGGGAGGGGGATGATGTGGGGGGGGGAGGGGGGGAGGGTGTGGGGGGGGGATGGATGGGGGGAGGGGGGAAGGGGGTGGGGATCGGGGGGGGGGATATGGGGGGGGTCGGGGGATGGGGATATGGGGAGGGGGGGGGGGATGTGGGGGGGTGCATGAGGGGGATGATGGGGATGGGATGGGGGGGGGGGGGAGGGGGGGGGGGGGGGGGAGGGGGGGATATGGGGGGTGGGGGGGGGGGGGCGGGGATGGGGGGGGGTGATGAGAGGGGGGAGGGGGGGGGGGGGGATGATGGGGGGAGGGATGGGCGATGGGGGGGGAGATGGGGGTGGATGGAAAGGGGATATGGGGGGAATGGATGGGGGGATGGGGGGGGGGGGGGAGGGGATGGGGGGGGGGGAGGGGGGAGATGGGGAGGGTGGCGGGGGGGGGAGGGGGGGGCCGATGATGGAGGGGGGGGGATTAGGCACCGGGGCCGGATGGAGATTGATGGGGGGGATAGGGGCGGGGATGGGGGGGGGGATATGATATTTCTGGGATGGGAGGGGGGGGGGGGGATATGGGGGGGGGGGGGAGGGGGGGGGGGGGGGTGGGAAGGGGGGGGGGGGGGGGGGGGGGGATGGGGGAGGGGGGGCGGGGGATGGGGGATATGATGGATGGGGGGGCGGGCGGTATGGGATGGGGAGGATGGGGGGGGGATGGGGGGGAGGGGGGGGATGGGGGGGGGGGATGGGGAGGGGGGAGGGGGCGGGGGGGAGATATGGGGGGGGGGGAGGGGGATGGGGGGGGGGGGGGATGATTTCTAACTGTGTTCATTTTGATCGGTTTGGGCTCATCCACACTGCCGCATTTTCTCCCGCGCTAACGATTGTGCTTTCCATGCTAATACTAACAAATGACACACATAAATCTACATCTATCCTATCACTAATAATATATAACCCTCATCTAATTATGAATTGTTTTCTAGAAGACAGCAGCAGTGGAGACCGGAAGCGGCGGTGGATAGAGGAGCCTGTAAGTATAATATCTCTGGTTGGGAGCTGATTTAGAATTTTTCTATAAAACGATGTCCAGCTTTTGGGGGGTATTCTACAATATATAGATTTTTGTAGGGAGGGGTGGACAGTCCCTTTAAGCTTGAGGAAGGTCAAAAACAAAATCTAAAAAATGTTGCTTAGCGCTAGACCACACTTGCTGCACCGAAAAACGCGCGTTTTAAATCCCCAATCGCTTGCGGTTTTTTTTTTTAAGCGCGGCAAAGCACCGAAAACGTGCGGGTGCGTTGCGATTGTGATTTGCGTTCCGCATTTTAAATCCCAATCGCATGAGTTTTTCAATACTTAATGAAAAAACGCATGCGCAAACGCAACGAAATCGCACAAGAAATCACATGCGATTCCGTGTGCGATTGCGTTGCAGTGTGGCCGTGCCCTAAATACATAAATTAGTGGATATACTATAAAGGACTGGAAAGGTGTAGTAGTGATGAGCCAGTTTCAAAACACCTGTTTAATTCAGGACTGCCGGCCTGGGTTAGGGGGTGGGGCACCTGACCTCGGTTGGGGTCCACCCTGAGGATGCTGGGAACTGTAGGCCGGTATTTTATCCCCCTTCTCGCGGGTCCCGGTCGCGGCGCGTGCTGATGACATCAGCGCGCCGGTATGTCTCTTCTCATTGGCTGCGCCGGGCCTCGCGAGATTCGGGATTGTGACGTCACGAGTGACGTCACCGGAGTTGTTAAAGGGGGGCGGCCACGAGTCTCAGGCGCCATTTTGATTACATGCAAGAGGAATTCACTTCTTCCCTCCTCCCTCCCCCAAAGTTAAGGTTTTAAGTTATTTTGTTATGTTGTGTTTGTAAAATGTTAAGGAGAATGGTTTTTGGAGTCACAGCTGGCGGATACATCCTTGCGAACGGTATGGTTTCACAAGCCGTTACATGCCCTTGGGGACCCAAGGGCTGGCATTTAGCATGGCTACGGCTGGAGTTTATTGGAGCGAACGCAAGGATGTAAATAATTAAGATCTGGCCTATTGTGGTAAAAACAGATGTTGAATGTGTTTAAAATAAGCTTATGGCAGTTTATTTACACCCAACTCTGTGTCTGCCTGTTCATTCATCTAAGTTAAGATCGAAAAAGCTGGTAAAGTTAAAATGGGAAAGCAGCCTAGTTCATCCCAGTCTAGGTCTTATAAACTCCAGATCTGCCAAAATCAAAAAAATTGAAGTTTAGATCGAAAAATTCGAAAATTTATGTTTAAAAAATAAAAATGCTAATTAAAATTGAAAAAAAAATGGGTTTGAATCAGATTTTCAGAAGTTCAGTAAGTTCCGCGGAACAGCCGTCTGTTCAGAACTCGCCAGTTATTATCGCCATTATCTCTGGTCACACCAAGGAAAATCTGTTTGTATAATGTTCTTCAGAGAACTATAATTAACATTGAGACTCTGATACTCACCACTTAAAGGATATCTATACTGTAAAAATTAACCTTGGGACAGGGAGGAGCGATTTTTATTAAAGATAGTGCTGAAGCCAGGAGGAAGACTGGCAGAATCCATTTTATTTGGGCTGGTGCTCCTCACAGAAACAAAATTGGAAGGTAGGAATAACTAGTCCTACTGTATATCCCTCTTCCAATTACTTTTAATTTTAACTGTTTTTAAGAAAACTTTAATCCCACGATAGTTATCCTTTAAGAATTAACCATTGTACTTATAATAACCAACGGAAACTCTTTGACATTTGGGGAAGTACCACTAGACTCACATACTGGAAGATATGGAAGAAGTCCATATGTGGTTTCAACAGTGATTCCTGCTGGGAATGATTAGTGCCTTATGGAGATATAGCCAAAATGCAATTAGAATGGATTGTGCACTAGAATTCTATTGTTTGAATGTATTTTATTTTTGGTCTCTAGTTGCAATTTAATATGGATGTACAACAACCCAATTTTATATAGATTTTGGGGGATGTAATAAAAGTTCTTATCGGTAAAAATGGTGCTAATTGTGCCCCAGCCAATCAGATGTTATTTACTGCTTGAAAGCTAACATCTGATTAGCTGGGGCAAAATTAGCATCATTTTTAATCATAAGAAATTTTATTACATCTCCGTGTATGTATGTTACATTAGAGGTTTGACAAAGTCTTTTAGGATACCCCACCCAAAAGTTAGGTCATGTGCTCCTTGTACTTTTAACAAGAGAGTCAGCTTCAATCAGACAAGCCATACAGCAGAAGCTGTCAGATCATACAGCTAATGAGGTACCAGTAGATTAGGACTCTATAGGAAGCAACCTTGATGTGGCAGCTGGGCTTAAAAGAAGTCGGCCAACTCATTGAACTATTTGCTTTCATTTATCCATGGTTCATGGCAGGCTCTTTGAAGCAGCAATATGCAATTAGAATTGTTTATGCACCATCAGGGTTATTCAATAAAAGTTCTTATCGTTTAAAATGGGGATAATTTTGCCCCAACCAATCAGATGTTAGCTTACAAATGTTGAACAAGATCTGATTGGTTGGGGCAAAATTAGCCCCATTTTAAACGATAAGAACTTTTATTGAATCTCCCTGTAAATTTCTATTGTTTGTATGAGTTATAATAGCCATAGTACTTGCTGGAGGTTAAGAGTGGGCATTATGTAAGATTCCTCTTTTGCTGACCCTTTCTCAAACCCTTGGCACTAAACTGCGGTAGTTTGCAGTTAGTGGAGCCACCAAATCCTCTCTTAGGATTAAGTTATCAGACATAATTATATCCCTACGTCAACTCATATTGCAACTTTCACAGCTATTAACCTTTATTTAATATATTATTATCCTCTTCATAACAAGAGGCGGTAAAGGCCATGTATACCAAAGTACTCAGTGTAGTGAGTGATGTTTATCTGATGCATTGGCTGACACCTATAGATGTCCTTGTAGGTCAGCCATCTTGTTATGTTGGTATAACTGACCAGAAAAAAAACTTGCTGCAAAATTAAAAGGGTTAAACATTATTTTAAAAAGTCCTGCCCTGAAAGTAAAGTGTGTGTACGAAACGGTGTTCAGGACAAACTGGAAATGAATTCATTATCAAATCTTTCTTTGCCATTCCACCTCTCTTCCGTAACCTACTGCAAAATAGTTTTTTTTTTACTTTTTTTATTTATTTTGAAATTGCGGATTTATCAGAATGACATTTGTAGAAGATAATCCTGTTGACCCTTTAGTAGGACTCCCAGCCTTGATATTTGAGAGTCTTCTGATGGCTTCTATTAGAGATAAGAAGAATGAGCAGTTAACCACGGGGGCACTGACCCTTAACTTGAATATTTCTCTCTAGATTAATATGGTAAGTGACTGAGAGCCGCCGTCTCTGGTTATCTCAACAATGTTCCATATGTAAAAGCTGATAAGTCGTTTGTGTTTGTACAGCGTGCCGTAGTTTAATGTCTGTAATCCGGAATTCTGGTTTCAACGAGAGAAAGAATTATTATGTAGATCCATAAGCTAGTCACTGAGATCCTGTAGGGAAGGACAACTCATCCTCTCCTTCGGTCTTGGGGGAAAATGTATCATTAAGCATTTCTTCACCGGAGAAAGCTTACTTAGGGTTGTGATATCGGAAGTGTGACAATCTACGTATATCCCCCGCATGAGAAAACATCTCTGTATTGCCCTCTTTTACCTACTCTCTATTCCTTCCACATTGGAACTTTCAATTTTTTTTTTTAATGGATACTAGAAATAAATGTCCTGCATTCATCTAAACATTCCAAAGTCTGCCTGCAAAAAGCATGCCGTGACCGCAACTCAGCTCTGATTCGCCCTCCGGTGCTATGAATACATTCTGTAAGAGCCACAAACAGTTAAATGGCAATGAGAGAATTCATGCGGGAAGTATAAAATCCAGAATTAGTTATTTTATAAGCAGAAAGAACATCCAGCCAATTGATGGCCTTATGTTAAATATTAAAATATTCCATGGTCCTTCTGAAATATTTACCATGTATTGATTCACCACTCACAGGACAGCTACAGAGTTTATAGTTTAAAGTAAAACGGACGGTTCTTTATTAAACACACTTTCTGAAGTGCAGAATCTTGCAGGGAACCCTCACTGCATTAAATCCAGAAGGTCCTCTCGATCTTCTTTTCCACCCTCTACACTGGGGTGCAAGAGGGGCTGAATTAAATGTAAAATGGATTACAGACTGTTACTGCTTCACCCACATTATTTCCAAAAATACACAGACAGTATTCTATCTCCTTTCATGTTTAGCTACTGATTGGAGATAACGTCATGTCTTCTTTACAGTGTGATGGCTTCTTTAGTATCTCTAGTAAGCTGGGTCCATAGGATCCTTCATCCCGAACGACCAGTTTGCACTTGCACCTGGTTGGCCAGAATGAAGGACAGTTCACCATGATCGTGGTTTTCAGCGTGTTCAATCGCACATTTGTCCAGTTGGACATCGCCCATGGACCCCCCATGCAACTTTTTCTTCCCCATCGACCAATACACTGAACTATTGGTCAATTGGCACCAAAAATTGCATGGTGTGTACACAGCCTTAGAGTGTCTGTTCCTGTAATGTTTGTCCTTTATTGATCCAAAGTGTTTGGATAAATCTTGTCCAGTCTCCTTCTTTCTATAGATACCCATTCTGGCTATTTGGACTATAAAGGTGGCCATACACTGACCAGACATTACATCCATTTGAACTTCAATCCGACATTCTGTTGAATCGACCGTAAAGGCGAATGCAGTGGTGCTTTTACCTTGGATCATGGTTTGCATTGGACATGGTAACGCTGGTCATAAAATGAATGGTCCTGGGGTTTTGTCACAAGAAGATTGTATGGCATAGTATGAAACTTTCTAAAGGTGCTGGGAATGTTTCAGTATTCATTGACTATCATCGGAGGAGAGGAGCCCACCATGAACATGCCCAGTGTCGCGAAACCCCTGGTATTCAATGAGAATGGAGAAAGAAGGCAGGAGACCAACTGAATTACTCAGTAATAATCAAACATGTGATTGGTTCCTGCAGATAAAACCTGAGCACCTCTTATAACATAAAGGTGCCCACACACAGGCAAACGCAGCCACAAACTCGATGGAATCAGGTCATGAGTTTGCAGATGTGGCCATACAAAGGAAATAGCGTTCTGTATATACTTTTATGGAACGATCATCCGTTCAGGCCATAAACACGCACAATCCTTAATGTATACGGTGCCAGTAATGATCAGATGGAAATTTTCCATTTAGCTGTAGCTCGTTGCCATCAAAATCTATCCATAGACATTGGAGATATTCAGTTAAACCCGTCAGCAATTTAGGTGGGCATCTTCAACCTCTTAAAGACAATTATACTTATCCAAGGCAGGGTTGGCCACTTGGCTCACAGCACCCTCATTTTGGCTAACTTCTGGGCAGACATAGCTGTTCCAGCTATTTAGCAACTAAAAAACACTTTTGTTTCAGCTCCTGTTCTTGGCCAACTTCAGTATACACAACCACAGCGACGACAGCGTTGTACTGTAGTTACCATATGTGCTTTGTTTCAACAGAATCCCTGTCCCTGTTATAGGGAAGATAACGGAATTGCTGCCCACAAAATGAAAACATTTATTAGAAGGAGCCGAGCATCAGGCTATAGTTATAACCAACCTTATAAACCTGCGTCTGAGCTCTGCACAGACCATAAGTGTGCTACTAGATCATAACATCAGAATTATCGAGGGTTGGTTCTAAGAATAAGCTGTCCTTTCTAGGAGCTGTCAACACTTTTCTTTTTGCTAGAAAGTTTTGCACATTGGAATCCTGATCAAGATTGATCCTGATCAATCTCACCATCCACGTTCTTACTTTAGACACTAAAACAGGGGAAACCCCCAGTGGTCCCACAGTTCATTCACCCATGGAAACCTAGAGCTTTGCTAACGTTTAGATACAGTGGTTAAGGGGAATAGGAAATGACAAGTTAAAGGGGAACTGTGGTCTCCTTTCATTGAGTTTAAATGAAAGGCCAGTTTCCTACCTTTAAAACGAGCCATCAACCACCTCTCTACGTGCTCCACAGCCCAAGATACACAGAAATGACTGACCAGAAGTTAATGGGTGGGAGGCTGACATGTGACATTCCTGAGGCTTCTCCTGCACAGTGCCGCCGGCGAGCAAAGCCTTAGAGTCCCTCAGTGTGTGAGGGAGACAGGAAGTCCCTCCTCCTCTCTGCTGTGTGAAGGACCTGCAGCTGCAGAGAAGGTAAGGGAATCTACAGCCCTTCTCTCTCACTATGTGGAAACAGCCTTTTCAGGCAGAGTTCTCACTCTGTTCTCACTCTGCCTGAAAAGGCTGTTTCCACAGAGTTTTCAGGGGGGTAGAGGGGGTGTCAGAGTGGCCCACAGCACCTGGGGGGGCTTAGGCACTCGCAGGTGGGGATGGCTTAGGCACCCACGGGTGGGCGGGACCACGGGCACCCACGAGTGGGCTGGGCCACACGGGGCTGTAAGGGAATGGCCCAAGGGGGGGCCTGCAACTGGGGTCCATGAGTGGGAGGGACCAGGGGGGCTGCAAATGAGAGGAGACACAGGCCAGATTTACTTTCAGAGCAGGAAGCAGGAAGTGCAGGGGACCTGGTGATGCTTCTGCCATATCACACACAAAAAATGTAAATATCTTCAAAACTAAAAAAAATAAACAATGGAAATAAATTGCAAAAACTCTCAGGAGAGCAATTCCTATCAATTTACCTAAAGTCATTTTTGGACCACAGTTCCTCTTTAATAAACTTTAGGGGTGTCAGGAAGAGTAAGACAGCTGCTACTGTACAGTATGTGTCAGGTTTGCCCCCTTGGTCTGAGCTTGTTACAAACCCCCACTATAATACAGCTTTATCTTTATTCTGACTGGTAGACACATTAATGATGTTCAAAACTGGCTAGTTTCGCTCTGTTTTTTGAATTTTTGGAAATTCGGATATTTCTAAAAATCCATAGAAGTCAATGGGGAAAAATAGCTGAAAGTTCCAAGTAAAGTAATGTCAAATAAAGCATTGAAACTTACTGTGGGTGGCTCAGGCACCTGGAAAATTGTCAGGGGAACAAAACTTAAAATTGAATTTCCTTCCTGTGAGCTACTTCCGCATGTATATTCGTGGCTACTTTCATTAACCCTCTAAAGAACCTCGAATATTCAGTAACACTCGTTGCATCGTGTTTGCGGTAACCCTTGAAAGCAGTACATGTAAATGTTCGAGGGTTCTTAATGGATCCGAATGGAACTTCAGATCTCGGAGTTCCGATTCGGAACTAGACCGGATTCTATCTCTACTAGACACCCAGAGGGTTCTCCAATATCCTTGGTCACATTCCAAATGTTGTTCAATTATATCAAATGTTGTAATGTAATAGAATGTGTTGATTTGGTTCCAACATGCCTATTACATACTATGTAGGCAACGGTTTAGCTACACATACAGCCCTTACCACAGACAACCACTTTGGATAAAGCAGCAAATTATATAGTTATACTTTTTCTAAGGGACCCATTGAATTTTAGTTACACCCCTGAATTTAAAATTCTACATCTGCTGTGTCATTGATTCTAGGATGAAAACGCGTGGGGATTGGTCTGGGTCAATACTTAGTAAAATGCAGTTAATTGATAGGGCTGCTCAGGTTTGCCAGTTAAATGATTTCAGAGTCTGTCGGATCTACACAGTAGGCATTTTTCTCAGTGCATCTACAATACTTTAAAATACTGAAGAATAAAAATGTTACAACTTGGGGACATCAGCAAGTCTACAAAGAAGCCTTTAAACGTATACACCAAGTATTCACTAAATAAAGAATTTTTTGCTGACACCATAAGACATCATAACAACGCTGAATGTAAATTAAACAAATCCAGGGAAGAAAATAGGACACCAATCCCTGGGCTGAAATAATATGAAATAATCTCTTTGTAGAATTGAATGATGAATGCTGAGCAGGACAATATGGAAGAAGCCTAGATGATGTTAAATAGAGCAGGGTAAACGGACAAGGCTGTCATCTTTATCAACTGTTTTCAATGAAATAATATTCCATTGTGAAATAGGGGTAGAGACTCCGGTTTGTCTGCTATCACAGTAGAACTACAGTGTAGTCCTTCACTCACCTGGTCCTGGGCATCACCCCCCCTTTAGGAAGTGTTCTGTTTGTGTTTTTACCTTATCCTCCCCAATTCTAGAAACATTATTTTACTGCCAATTAGAAGGAAGTCATGTTTGTCATTAAGATGTGCAACAAATTGTCAAACATGGGGTTGTGTATTTAGCTATATGTCATTGTGGAGCCCAATATGTAGAAAAAACAATAAGTAAAATGACCATGAGGATAGGAGAACATGTAAGAGCATGTCAAAAAGGTCAAATTATGCACAGTTCTATTACTAAACATGCGTATGAGATGCATCAGGGTAACTTTAAAGGCCTTAAAGGGTATGTCCACCCAAAAAAACTTTTTTTTATATAAGATTCCCCCTGGGCTCCCAGCCCCAACCGCTATGTTTTTTTCTTTAGAAAGCTCCCCAAACTCTACTCACCTCCCCTCTTTCCTCCGCCGCGCTCCCGGCCCTCTGCTTGCGAGAAAATGCAAGCAGAGGGGCGGGACCGGCAGCCGCGTCTGTGATTGGCTGAGCGGCAGCCAATCACGGACGCGGGCACCCCGGTCGCCGGCAGCTCACTTTGCCGAGGAAAGAGGAGAGGTAAGTAAAGTTTGGGGAGCTTTCTAAAGATACAAATCTAGCGGTTGAGGCTGGGGGCCCGGGGGAATCTTATATTTAATGTTTTTACGCTAGGGGGAGGGAATCGGGAGAGGGAGGGAGGGGGAGAAGGGCTGCAGTACGCATGCCAAACTTCTCCGGAGGCCGGTAGGAGGCAGAGTTCTATATGGACTCTGCTAGCCTCCTGGTGGGCAGTTTTTGGGATTGGGGGGGGGGCTACAGGAGAACCCTTATGGAGCTGGGAGGAGGTAAGGATTAAACTACACTACATGGTGGGGCCAGTAGTTGGGGGGATTATAGTTTTGGGGGTGGACATGCCCTTTAAGTTTGTGGGAATTGAGACTGTCAGAATGGGGGAGAGAGGAGGTAATCTGAATAAAAGTTGCTTCAGACAGAAACCAAATGGATAACTAATCCCAAAACTCTGAATCCGTTGGGATTAAATGATGATATACAATTTTCATGTTTTTTGTAAATATCTGGAAATGTGTTTGTCAATATAGAGAGTAAGCCATGGTGTACAGTGTTATAGATATGGACTGTATAATGGGAACAAATATGTACTATAGGGTTAATTATGAGGATGGTACCTCTTTAAGAAATTGTAATAAAAGGAGGGACTGGAGGAGTGACGCAACACCCTGACGAAGCGTCCGGAAAGGGCGCGAAACGCGCATCGGTGTTCTGCTGGGCGGAAGGGCCAACCGAGTAGAGGAGCTCGCTACTTTGAATGGCGGAGATCACTGTGATACAAGGACATTTGTGAACGTCGTGAGTATGAGAGGACTATATCTATTATACATAACCTCGATTGGATCCATAATGTGTGTAGGGTAATCAGATAAAAGAGGTGGGACGGGTGAAGACTACGTGATTGTGTATAGCATGAAACGCCATGAGAGAGTGTATGGGAGCATAATAAGACCTGATACCAGTCAAAATACCAATGAGGATAATCTGTGACAGGCAAAGGATTTCTTATACCTAGTGCTAAAGGTAAAGTGTCTCCCGTATCCGCTGTATGGCTTCATAGAGATTCTTGTGACTAATTGCAAGTCCTGATACCCCTCCTTACCTATCACCTGCACGAATTGGGACATTCACAGCTATAGTCCAAATATCAGTACTGGACATTTGATCTCCATTTGGTTATTGGTGGATCACACAGGACATTGTTATATACATGGTTGTGAGTGAGGAGCCTACTAATCCCATCATCCTGTGTGCCCTTCCGCACAGCTAAGTTTGTTTGTTCGTTTGTATTGTATATCTAATTGTAAGGGGTGGTTCCCAAGTCCGGTGAATGGGTTAAAGTATTGGTATATGATGTCTTTCAGAACAAATAAAGGTGCATTGTATGGATCTTTGAACCTTGTCAGACATTTATTATAGTAATAGTGGTTGTGCCTATGTTCACAGGGCCTGTTTCTAGTTGTCCTGATCTTTCTCTGGTCTTTGGAGGTTGATGGGAGACACAATAGATTATTGCCAATTAGAAGGCACCTAAAGACAGACTGTAGAACATGTTTCTTTAAGAAATGTCTACTTGGTGACTGTTAAATCTCCAATAGTTCTGTTCATCTCTTGGTAGGAATGGGGCAGCTTATTTCATTATAGAACAAGTATTCCTCTTGGTACTTACAAAGGTTTTCTGAAGACACAGACTGTAGAACATGTTTCTTTAAGAAATGTCTACCTGGTTACTGTTAAATCTCCAATAGTTCTGTTCATCTCTTGGTAGGAATGGGGCAGCTTATTTCATTATAGAACAAGTATTCCTCTTGGTACTTACAAAGGTTTTCTGAAGACACAGACTGTAGAACATGTTTCTTTAAGAAATGTCTACCTGGTTACTGTTAAATCTCCATAGTTCTGTTCATCTCTTGGTAGGAATGGGGAGCTTATTTCATATAGAACAAGTATTCATTCCTCTGGTACTTACAAAGGTTTTTCTGAAGACACAGACTGTAGAACAGTTTCTTTAGTATCTGTTGTATCAATTAGATCAACTGGACTTGAATGTAGTTCTTGAAGACGTTTCGCTAGTCATCCGACTGCTTTCTCAATTCTGAATTGAGAAAGCCAGTCGGATGACTAGCGAAACGTCTTAAAGAACTACTTTCAAGTCCAGTTGATCTAATTGAATACAACAGATATACCATGACCTGGATGAATGAGAACCTTCACAAGCATGTTTCTTTAAGAAATGTCTACCTGTGACTGTTAAATCTCCAACAGTTCTGTTCATCCCTTGGTAGAATGGGGCAGCTTATTTCATTATAGAACAAGTTTCCTCTTGGTACTTAAAGTTTTATAATGGGGGTGTTCTGGCTCGATACATAAAAAAATATTCAGGGTTGACATGCCCTTTAACATATCTATGTCTACACTATGACATCATTTTGATTAAACGTAATACTCCATTAAGCCCGTAGATGTCCTATATATATATTAAAATAAAAGTATTAAAATTATAGACATGTCCATATTTTATTGCTTATGTTAAAGTTACCTAATAGGTCGGAACAATTTAACTTTTAGTAAGCGAGTGTCCATTAGTTCTGTTTTACGGTGACCTTTCCCAGCTCTGCCCCTTCCGAACACGGTGTTTAATGAATCTCTCCTCAGAGTCTATTTAATGTGATTTAAAATCATGCGACACATTTTAGGTCTCGGGTTTTAAAAACATTTCCTCTGCTGGGAGTCTTTTCTTTTCAGAGTTGAACAAAAAAAGAGTTTTGTGTGTGTTGGAGCAGACATGGTTATGTTTCCGATTTTCCACCTACACAGACTAATGCAATTCCTTCCCCTGTAGTTATCGCAGCGCCACTAGGTAACACATTTTGTGTTGTTGTTTTTTTAAGGAGGCAAGTCGTTTTGTTTTTTTTATAGAAAATTCTGGAAACCAACTGACCACATGAAAAATAATAATGGGTTTTACAAATAGTCGTTTAGACATTGTGTTTACACAACCGGGGGTGGCAGATACATTGTTATATGTTTAAAACGGTCCCTGTGCCGTATTCGCTTTACAGTATCGCGGGGAAGGAAATCATTTTTAGTGATGACAAAAAAGGTTTTTAAAAATATATATATTTTTATCTGCACATACAGCTGTTATTTTAGTCACTTTTCACTAGACGCAGAGTTAAACGGTGCTGTCAAAAAAATAATTTTTATACCATTGACTAGAAAAGGGCCTCCATCATGTTCATGTAAATTAAATGGACCGTCTGTGTTTTTTGTACCTGTAGATCTGCTTCTGTTTGCATGGCTTGCATTGGGTTTGGTTTGTCTTCCTACTGATCTTGTCTAAACAGATATTTTAGGATCTATACCTAAACATGTAATAATTTAGAGGTTTGAAAATTCAAAGGGATAAGAAGAACTAAAACAGCAACATAAAATAAAGTAACATACACTGTAGCACTCTACACTATAAGCAAATAATTCAGCTTTCTGAAATGATCTATTATTGTAAATATGAGATTGTGGGAAAATGTCAAACATCCAGGACTCATTTACCTGGACCACCCACCATCACCATCACAAGAGCCACCCCTCACCGCTCTGCTGTGTCTCCCCTCTGCTTTCTGGTTGCAGCTGTCAGTCAAAGGAGCAACGGTGATGTCACGCCCAATCGCTGACAGCCATGACCTGAAGTGCCTTACTGCTCTCTCTCTCGAAACGAGCTCGTAACAGCAGCAATGGGTAAGACACAGACTGTAGAACATGTTTCTTTAAGAAATGTCTACCTGGTGACTGTTAAATCTCCAATAGTTCTGTTCATCCCTTGGTAGGAATGGGGCAGCTTATTTCATTATAGAACAAGTATTCCTCATGGTACTTAAAGTTTCTAAAGCACAGACTGTGAACATGTTTCTTTAAGAAATGTCTACCTGGTGACTGTTAAATCTCCAATAGTTCTGTTCATCCCTTGGTAGAATGGGGCAGCTATTTCATTATAGAACAAGTATTCCTCTGGTACTTATAAGTTTTCTGAAGACACAGACTGTAGAACATGTTTCTTTAAGAAATGTCTACCTGGTTACTGTTAAATCTCCAATAGTTCTGTTCATCCCTTGGTAGGAATGGGGCAGCTTATTTCATTATAGAACAAGTATTCCTCTTGGTACTTATAATGTTTATAATGGGGGTGTTCTGGCTCGATACATAAAAAAATATTCAGGGTTGACATGCCCTTTAACATATCTATGTCTACACTATGACATCATTTTGATTAAACGTAATACTCCATTAAGCCCGTAGATGTCCTTATATATATATTAAAATAAAAGTATTAAAATTATAGACATGTCCATATTTTCAATTGCTTATGTTAAAGTTACCTAATAGGTCGGAACAATTTAACATTTTAGTAAGCGAGTGTCCATTAGTTCTGTTTTACGGTGACCTTTTCCCAGCTCTGCCCCTTCCGAACACGGTGTTTAATGAATCTCTCCCTCAGAGTCTATTTAATGTGATTTTAAAATCATGCGACACATTTTAGGTCTCGGGTTTTAAAAACACTTCGCTCTGCTGGGAGTCTTTTCTTTTCAGAGTTGAACAAAAAAAGAGTTTTGTGTGTGTTGGAGCAGACATTGTTATGTTTCCGATTTTCCACCTACACAGACTAATGACAATTCCTTCCCCTATAGTTATCGCAGCGCCACTAGGTAACACATTTGTGTTGTTGTTTTTTTAAGGAGGCAAGTCGTTTTGTTTTTTTTATAGAAAATTCTGGAAACCAACTGACCACATGAAAAATAATAATGGGTTTTACAAATAGTCGTTTAGACATTGTGTTTACACAACCGGGGGTGGCAGATACATTGTTATATGTTTAAAACGGTCCCTGTGCCGTATTCGCTTTACAGTATCGCGGGGAAGGAAATCATTTTTAGTGATGACAAAAAAGGTTTTTAAAAATATATATATTTTTATCTGCACATACAGCTGTTATTTTAGTCACTTTTCACTAGACGCAGAGTTAAACGGTGCTGTCAAAAAAATAATTTTTATACCATTGACTAGAAAAGGGCCTCCATCATGTTCATGTAAATTAAATGGACCGTCTGTGTTTTTTGTCCTGTGATCTGCTTCTGTTTGCATGGCTTGCATTGGGTTTGGTTTGTCTTCCTACTGATCTTGTCTAAAACAGATGATTTTAGGATCTATAACCTAAACATTGTAATAATTTAGAGGTTTGAATAATTCAAAGGGATAAGAAGAACTAAAAACAGCAACATAAAAATAAAGTAACATACACTGTAGCACTCTACACTATAAGCAAATAATTCAGCTTTCTGAAATGATCTATTATTGTAAATATGAGATGTTGGGAAAATGTCAAACATCCAGAGACTCATTTACCTGGACCACCCACCATCACCATCACAAGAGCCACCCCTCACCGCTCTGCTGTGTCTCCCCTCTCTGCTTTCTGGTTGCAGCTGTCAGTCAAAGGAGCAACGGTGATGTCACGCCCAATCGCTGACAGCCATGACCTGGAAGTGCCTTACTGCTCTTCTCTCTCGAAACGAGCTCGTAACAGCAGCAATGGGTGGTACCCAGGCAGCAAGGGACTGGGGCTTGTAAGTTTCTTCAGCTGCATCTTTGGAAGTTAAACAGAAGTGGTGTTTGGGGGGTCCTATGGGAGTTTAGGGTTGGGGGGTCCTATCAATGTAAAACTTACATTTATGGGTAGAGATGCCCTTTAAATAGTGGCATTAAAAGAAGCACAAACACGGTATTAAATACATTGCGATGATTGCGCGGGTGTCTATTGCGAGATACATGTGGCGCGTGCAAAGAATAATTATAATTATAATATCTTTTAGCGCGAGTTTAACCCCTTATTGTACGCACAATGGTAAATGAGCCCTCAGTATTTTTAAAGGAAGTAATTAAAAAACCTTGACTCGGATTTTGGAAAATCTATAAAATAAATGTAACCTCACAACCTTTACCAGAGAAGGTTTATAGGCGAAAACGCCCCAAATATTTCATTCCTTACTTTGTGTTTAGAATTGTTTCCTTGGTTGTCCTAGATTTCTGTTTCATGATAGGAAGGTTTAATATAAACACGTCCTAGTAACAAACCTTACAAATGAAAGAGGATTTGCTTCGGATCGCCAACAGGGCGTGACTAACGCGTTTTCAATATTACGCGTAGGGTGCCAAACCCAACCTGGAATAAAGGGCAATTGTGGGACTGCCAGCTGCAACTCCTTATCGATGCCAATTCACAACCTCAACTGGATTAGAAACCTCTGGAACAAAATAATAGGAATTCTGTTTATTGACAAATATAATAAACACATGGTCAGGTTTACACAGATTCACTACAACAATGATACCATGTAAAATGAGAAATAATATCACTGTGTCGTATAGGAAATTAATTCTACATTAAAATCTACTGGAGATGAGTTTTGTTTCCAACCTGCGGTTCAGCGAAATGTTTTGAAATATCCCGGATCCAAAATTTTTTGGAGTAAACGGCGTTGGATTTTTACATTTTTCTGCTGGATCTGTGAATTTTTGAAAACCGGTAGCATTGATTTGAAAACCGGACTCATCACTGGAAGAAAAATTGGGTAAATGTGCCCTTACAGTTTGAGTAAAAGGGCATCTCTAATGGCCAAAACCTTTATAGGAGAGTGTAATCCTACCCTTTTGCTACCGGATGGCATTGGTTTGTATTTTACAGCGTTGGTTAATTTAGTAACATACGGTGAGATTCAATATTGCAAAGGATAACATTTTACCTTTCCGCAATCCTGTGATACTATACGTAATCATCTCATCCAAATTTTTAAGCCTACTCATGAACCCTACCTAAAGATCCAGAGGAAGCCAAAAAAAAAATTCAGCTGTAATGGAGGTAAAAAATTTCCTGACTCCAAATGGCCATCAGAAAGGATTCCTGGGTCAACCAGAACTATATGTATCAATATCAGTATTTTTTCTTTATGGTAACACTAACTATAAATACAGCCCCATATGGCAATCGGAACAATTTCAGGGTCAACTGAGATTAATGTATCCATTTCAGTAACATTCAATTTTCTTGGTTTCTGAAAGCCACCCAGCCCCCTCTTGGAAGTATCTAATGGTGAAGTCTCTCTGGCTATCCACGATTGTTGGGTATTGAGACATTAGTTCCTTAGCTGTTTTATTAAGAACTTATTAACATTTAGTATTCTTCTCCTCTTCTTGTGATAGGATTCATTGACCTGTGAAATACATGCAATCCGACAATGGTTATTACTTACAACACTGCCTTCGTAATATCTGATGAAAGCTAGTGATTGAGTCATTTATTATCAGATCCAGAGAGACAGAGAAAGAGATAGAGTTCTTCACTAAATGAACACAGTTATTCATTTCAGAGCTGCTCTTAGATGTCCGCCATTTTCCCCCCACAGGCGATTCGAGCATTGCGATTGGCTTTTAATGTTTATTTCCGCCCCAAAATGCTGACAGTGTTTATAAGCCAACTTGATGTGTGATCGCGTTTGCTGTTATTTCGGAGGTTTATTTGCAGGGGAAATATTCTGACCCCCCCCCCCATAAATTAGGGGGTCTTTCTTTATTTCACGTGGGAAACATTTTCTCACTCTGTGTTTTCATAGTTGCTATTATAGATCATCACACGACAATATGGGATATATATATATAAATGGTAAATACTGTAGAATAATCATTTGAAATTAAGACACATGTGTTTTGCTGTTTCTATTTATTTGTGAATAATGTCATTGTTGCTTTATAACAAGCCGTGAATTGTTCCTTAGGGAAAGTTATAAACCTTGACATTAATATCCCTGATTGTAGAAATCCTATAATTCAATATATTCCCTTTAAGACTTAGATGCTTATATAAATATGTCCTGTACAGTAACCCTGGTGTATATCTCTGTAATAACTAAATACTGTATATCTAAAATATAAATATATATCATGCTACCCTTTATGCTTTTTAAAGAAAAATAGCAAAATGGTCTTTTGGTCCATGATCTATCAGAAAGATTTAAATAATAACAATATAATATCATATCTATGGTCAAGATAAATATATACATGTTTATTGCACTTCGGTTTTGCATCTATGCAATGTAAAAGTAGGGTTAACTCTCTTTAAGCATTAACTTATATTGGTAAAAATGCAGGTATGTACTGTACTTGTTTTCTATATAGCATCTTACAATTTATTTTACAATTTATTCCATTCACATCATGCCCTGCCCAAAAGAGCTTACAATCTCTTACTCACACAATGTATCAATAGGTTTTTATGATTTTGAGGAAACCGGAGTACTCAGTGCCCAACCTTATACAGAAACCAGGCTGCTTGATTGGTCCTGCTACTCAGGAACATGCCCCCCAAGGATGTCCGGAACATGCCCCATGGACACCCATAACAAAGCCTATCTAGTGGGTCCCACGGTACCATATATTTCTCTGAACGGGTGTGGAATGGGCATCCAAGGCCCAAAGGTAACCCATGTAAACAAGAGGCTTTGAACATTTAGGGGGAGATTCAATATATGGCTTTTCCGTCTAAAACCCACGTTAACCCGAAAAAATTTCGGGTTAACGTGGGTTTTAGACGGAATTTAGAGCACAGCGCCATTTCCAAATGTTTTTGGAAACAGCGCTGTGCTAACGATCCAAAACCCCTGCCGTTAAGGTTTGCGGTACCTCGTAGTGCGAAACTTAAAGGGCAAGTCCAGCCCCAAAATGAAAACTTAGATACAGGTAAATCACCCCCAACACCCTAAACTGTAATAGATTGAAATGTGAATATAAGTCTAACCTGAAATCCTGCACAATGTCCTGTTTCCCTTTTTTTCTGCTTCCTGGTTCTTCGGTTAGTAACTGTCAGTTATGTGACAGTTGACATCACAGCCAATGACTGAATGTTAATCCCCTGTCTGCCTCTTCTGAGCATGCCCAGGCTCAGTAAAGGCTCAGTACAGGTTTCTAAATGGCTCAGTTTCCATGAGGCATCCAGAAGCATAGCAGGCATACAGTAATGAGTTCATAGGACAAACTATGATATATCAACATATTTTAAAGAGGCCATTCTTTCTAAAAGATGTTCTTATGAGGGTGGAGTTGTCATTTAACGGTAAAGGTTTGGCAGCGTTAAGGTCGTGCTCCTTACCTTAGCTCGATCCCGCGATGCAATAACTGACGTAATCCAGTCAGTCAGTTATTGTATCACGGGATCGGGGTTAATTTAAGTAACGCGGCGTGGGATATTGGATCTCCCCGATAGTATATACTGTATAATGACACAAACAATTTTAATTTAATCTTCTTACCCAAAAAACTAGTTTTACAGTTACTGATAATGTTGTCAAAGGGCATGCCGCCGCTTCTTAAATATTTATGTGCTCTTTACAAGCTTGCATATGCACAGATCTAGGAACAACTGTCAGTCATAGACCATGATGCCACCTGTCATGGCCACGACTGACTGCTGCCACCCAGAGGAACCAGGAGGCAGTGAAGCCTGAAGCAGGGACATTGGGCTGTAAACTATGGAAGTGGTTAAGGTTTGTGTGTTTTGGAGGGATCTGCTTAGATACAAATTTTAGTTTGCGAACCAAGAAGCAAAACTATCTCAATTATGATAAAGAATAAAAATTAAAAAAGAAAAAAAAACCTGTTAATTGGTCATATTTATGCTTAAAGGACAACAATAATCACCTTGGCCCAATCCTCTTGTTTGGCCCTCTAAAAGTACCCAGGGTGAGGACCCTGGGTTTAATTTCTAAATCCTGTCCTTACCTATAGTAGTTCCAATTGACATCACGCTTTTCCCAACTTTCTCCTTCTGGTCCGTGACCTAACCAATAGGAAGACAGTGATGAAGAAAAATGTCTTCCTATTGGTGAAGCCCCAGGTGAGGAGAGGGAGGAAGGGAACAGCATGCCAGTGATTGGAACTTCTATAGGTAAGTACAGAACGTAGAAGTTGAACTCAGGTGTGAGGACCTAGTGGTTTTGGTCCATACCCTGGGTACTTTTAAGAATGTCCTTTAAATGTCTGCTAGCTAACATCTTCAATGGTGTACATCAATTTATGAGCTTGATGTTTGCCTACGTTCTTGGTCATGGTACATACCAAGTACAAAAGAGCAATTCCAAAGGGGAAACAGAACCATCTCCACGATTTTCTCTCTTTCCCTTAAGAGTTAAAAACCATTCCTCCCTTACTGCAAAATAGCAATCTACCCTCTCCCTGGATCAACACACTTCAGTAACTCTTATATATGTATATTCAGTCAGATGGGACTTGGAGTCTGTCAAAATAAGAACCATGCATGACTGTTGTCAAAGACAAGCCCGTCAGTACATACATCCTATCAAAATACAACAGGGACTTGCAGTGTGTAAATCAAAATTCAAAAGGATTCCTGTGTCGTTATAGGATTATCCAATGTTTTTTCCCCCCCTTCTAGCTGAAGATATCAAGCATAGCTTCCTCATTATCAAGGGGCTCAATTGATTTAGGAATTTCATTTCAGTTTAGCTTATGAAAGCTTACAATGAAAGCCAGAGAAAGATAAGCAGAACTGATATTCTTTCCTTCGGTTAAGGACAACGATGAGCCGAGAATGACAGACACACAATATGACATGATCAAAAAGTAGAATCCTTTTGTAAATCGGCAAAGTCGAGGTACCAGAAAACACCTTAGAATGAGCGAACCGCCTTCTATTTTTTTATTATTTTATATTTTTTTTAATCTCAGGGATACCTTTGGCAAGCAATGCAGCACAGTTTTTTTTTTTAACGACAATTATCTCATTCATTTGAAAGTATATTTCTTGTGTGCAGAGCCAGTTCAAATCACATTCATGCTTATTGTAGCTCACCCAAAATTTGAAAATGAATTTTCAGGGAATGCATATTGTATTTTCTGCTTAATTGCGCAATGAAACCTGTAAATTAGCAGCTCACAGATAACATTCGGAATGTTCAAGAATATTAATGAGGCTCTACTGCCTTCTCAACTTCTTTACTGTGACTCGATTTTTAATGCTGTGCCCCTACAGAAATATTCATATTCTATTTCTTTGTGCCTGGCATGAAAATGAATAGAAAGGGGAATATTTGTGGATTGGTCGAAGCTTTGGTAAATTTGTGCCCTAGTGTCTAGGCCTTTGCGCACTGACAGTGCCTTTGGCGGGGGTCCCGCAGCTCGAACCGAGACCCCCAGTGTGCGGCTCTTAAAAGAGCCCTTGGGCGACGTCTTCGGGCTGGCGACACCAACCCCACTCAGGTCGCCGATGCCAGGCAGACTCACTACGGCCGCCATGAGCCCGCTGGCACTGCCGGCCTCAGCGGACCGATGTTGCTAGCCGCTTCTTTCTTCTATCTTCAGCCATCTACCGCTGAGTTCCGAGTTCCTCAGCGGAGTACACCTCTTTATATAGGTTTGCAGAAAACCCTAATCCATTTCTGATTGGTCAATTTTTTAATGCTTGGTTTACATGCTTTACATTAACCAATAGATTTCAGAACTTTCCAGAAATCTGATTGGTTATGTATAGCATGTAAACCAAGCATTAAAAAATTGACCTCAGAAATGGATTAGGGTTTTCTGCACACCTATATAAAGAGGTGCACTCCGCTGAGGAACTGCTGGGAAGCGGCGGCAGGTGGTTGCCGCGCAGGGGTTAAGGGCGGGTGGGCGTATGCCCCGCCCCCTTAGCAGAAGCTCGGGAAGGGATTTTAAGTCCCTTCGCGGCGATACTGTACAGTATCGCCGCGAAGACTAAAATTACCGCAACACATCGCGGGCGTGATAAATACGCGGCAATGGCGCTCACCTTTATAAATACGGCGTATCACTATGTGCGGCTGGCGCGTAATTTTTTTGCGCTAATTTGTTTTTTATAAAATGCCCCAAAATGTCTATTATATCTATACGCGAGTAAATATCGAATCCGCAAGTAAATGTCTATTATACCTATACGCGAGTAAATATCAAATCTGCAAGTAAAATGTCTATTATACCTACACGCGAGTAAATATCAAATCTGCAAGTAAAATGTCTATTATACCTATACGCAAGCATCAAATCCGCAAGTAAAATGTCTATTATACCTACACGCGAGCATCAAATCAGCAAGTAAAATGTCTATTATACCTATACGCGAGTAAATATCAAATCTGCAAGTAAAATGTCTATTATACCTATACGCAAGCATCGAATCCGCAAGTAAAATGTCTATTATACCTACACGCAAGCATCGAATCCGCAAGTAAAATGTCTATTATACCTATACGCGAGCATCGAATCCGCAAGTAAAACGTCTATTATACCTACACGCGAGCATCGAATCCGCAAGTAAAATGTCTATTATACCTATACGCAAGTAAATATCAAATCTGCAAAAATGTCTATTTACCTACACGTGAGTAAATATCGATCCGCAAGTAAATGTCTATTATATCCTATACGCGAGTAATATCGATCCTCAATTAAAATGTCTATTATACTACCTACACGCGAGCATTAAATCCGCAAGTAAAATGTCTATTATACCTATACGCAAGTAAATATCAAATCTGCAATAAAATGCCTATTATACCTATACGCGAGTAAATATGAAATTTGCAAGTAAAATGTCTATTATACCTATACGCGAGTAAATATCGAATCCTCAAGTAAAATGTCTATTATACCTACACGCGAGCATTAAATCCGCAAGTAAAATGTCTATTATACCTATACGCGAGTAAATATTGAATCCGCAAGTAAAATGTCTATTATACCTATACGCGAGTAAATATCGAATCCGCAAGTAAAATGTCTATTATACCTATGCGAACATCGAATCCGCAAGTAAATGTCTATTATACCTTACACAGTAATATCAATCTGCAAGTAAATGTCTATTATACCTATACGCGAGCCTATATTCCATCCGCAAGTAAAATGTCTATTATACCTAGACGTGAGCATCAAATCCGCAGTAAAATGTCTATTATACCCGAACACACACAAACAACACCTACCAACACTACCTACAAACCAAAACAAAACACCAACCTAACACAAATACTACAACAACTACAAACACAACAAAAAAAATACCAAACTCGAGCATCGAATCCCGCCGCAATTAAATGGTCTAATATTATTTCTATGAATTATTACTATAACTATTATTCCTATTAAAAATATTTCTCCTTCTTCCTCTCCATACTCTTCTTTCCTTCCTTCTTCTTCCTCCCTTACCTACCACCATCCCATCCCCCAACTCCCTCCCCCCTCTTCTCCCCTTCTCCTTCTTCCCTCTCCCCCTTTCCCACTCCTCCTCTTCTCCTCTCCTTTCTCGTCCTCTCCCATCCTTCCTCTCCTCTATCTTTTTCTCCTCCCCCCTCTTCTTCTCTGCGACATCGAACTTCTTCTCCCCCCTCCCCCTCCCCCGCATCCTCTCTCTCCCCTCCTCACCTCCTTCTCCCTTCTCAGCCCCCCTTCCCCGTCTCATCTCTCCCTCCCTCCCCCCCTCTCCTCTCTCCTCTACTTTCCTTCTTCTCTCCTCCTTCTCCCTTCTCACCTCTTCTCTTTCTCTTCTTTTCTTCTCTTCCTATTCTCTCTCCTTTTCCTCTCCCTTCTCGTCTCCCCCTCCTCCCCCCCTCCTCCCTTCTCTTCTCCCTCCTCCTCCCCTCCCCCCCTCTCACCTCTCCTCTCCCTCCCTCTCCCACTCTCGTCCCCCCTTCTCTCCTCTGCTCTCATCTCTTCTTCTTATCCCCCTTCTCCTCTCTCTACCTTTCTCCCTTCTCATCTCTCCCTCTCTCCTCCCCCCCCCCCTTCTCATCCTCCCCTTCTACCTCTCCTCCTCCCCCCCTTCTCCTTTCTCCCCCTCTCCCCCACCCCCTCCACCCCCTTCCTCTCTCTCTCCCCCACTTCTTCCTCACTTCTCCCCTCCCCTATCCCCCTCTCCCTCCCCTCTCTCTCCCCCTCCCCCTTCCTCCCCCTCCTTCCCTCTCCGCCTTTCTCCTCTCCCCTCTCTCTCTCCCTCCTCTCTCGCCTCCCCTACTCCTCCCCCCATATACATACGCTAGTTAATATCATATCTGCCACGTAAATGTCTATTAATAGCCTAATCGCGAGCATCGAATCTGCAATTAAATGTCTATTATACCTCTAACGCAGCATCGAATCCGCAAGTCAACAAATGTCCTATTCAAGTAAAATGTCTATTATACCTAGACGCGAGTATCTATTCCGCAAGTAAAATGTCTATTATACCTAGACGCGAGCATCAAATCCGCGAGTAAAATGTCTATTATACCTATACGCCAGTATCGAATCTGTGAGTAAAATATCTATTATACCTATACGCAAGCATCGAATCCGCAAGTAAAATGTCTATTATACCTAGACGCCAGTATCGAATCTGTGAGTAAAATGTCTATTATACCTATACGCGAGCATCGAATCCACAAGTAAAATGTCTATTATACCTATACGCGAGCATCGAATCCGCGAGTCGTTTATGGGATAATTATTGAACGTTCGAACGCGAGAGCTTGAAAGTAGCGCGCGTGAGAGTAAAATTGAGTCCTGGATATTGGAACATGTTCCCCAGACCATTTCCCAGGTCCCACAGCCATTTACATTAAGTTACCATTAATATTTTAATTGTATTTCATTCGAACTTTTCGAACTATTTGACTCCCATTGACTTTAATGGGTCCGTTTTCGAACTTTCCATAAAGTTCGAAAGTTCAAAAACGGCCCAAACTTTGGAAAGTTCGGCCATCTCTAGTCCTAAAGCTAGATATCCACATTGGTCATTATAGACGTATAGGGACGATAGAAATGTTTGCAGTATAATGCCTTCTTAGCATTTTGTAATATTGTTATATTCTTCCAGACCAGCAACATGATAATGGGGTATTCTGGGTAAACCGCAATGCAAGTTATTTTCTGCCATAGTAAGTTAAAGACCATGTACCCCCCACAATTACATAACCCTCCAAACCCCAACCACTTCCTGTCCAGTCTCCTTTTAATGGTGTATTCTGGGTTAACCTTAATGCAAGTAATATTTTGCATACATTTACAATCAGGGGTGTTCCTAGAGTTTTTGACTCCTGAAACAACATTTAAATGCCACCTATTGGCAGATAGGGGTGACATTTGAAGCGAGCAGGGCTTCATCATGGAACATAGGCGTGGCCTGTGGAGGTGGGAATGGTGGGCTGGCTTACATTGACTGGTGAACTGGAGGGCTGACTCAACACTGACTGGAGGGCTGACTTAACACTGATTTGTGGAATGGTGCTGAAATGCGGCACTGCAGGATGGAGGATTTTTTAAATTGCTGCCTTTTATGTGTTCCGCAGGAGCGCGGCCTGAGCAAATGTTTCAGTTTGCTTCATGGTAGGGGCACCCGTTTACAATATATAAATTAAACCCCCAAACCCCCATAACCACAATAGTTACAAATCTTAGAGCACACTTTGATATAACACCCCATAATGATCCACTCTGGGTCTCTCTGGCTTTCTTGGTAGCAGCAGGCAGTCATGACTGTAACAGCTGAGTGTTGTTCCCCATATTGTCTTCTTTGCATACACTGTGTACAAGCTTGTAAAGAGCTCATAAAGCTTAAAGAGCTGGCAGCAAACTTCATAGAATAAAGATAATCCAGGAACAAAACATTGAGCAACATACAGAACTTTAAGCTTAGTAACTATTGTGGTTTTGAGTGGGGGTAATTAAAGGGCATGTTTGCCCTTACAACAAAAAACTGGTGACTTATCAGTTGTTTGCCCTCAACCCCAACTGCTATCTTTACCAGTTTATTATATACATTTGTAACCAGATATTTAACAAGTTCTCTTCCAGCAAAGGTATCAGCCTCCTCCCTCTGCTCAATGAGCTTTTTATGAGCTTGAGCATGTGCAGAGGAGGCAGCAGGGGAAACAGCAATCAATGATTGGTTGTGATGTCAGCAAATCACAACATCGATTGACTGCACAGAGGGAGGGCCAGCTTACTCTGCCAGAATGGGGATCATAATTATCCTTAAAAATTTGGTTAGTAAAGTGCAAAAAATATCAGTTGGTGTTGGGGGCATGTAAATGACAATTGCCCTTTAACTTCTCTACAAATGTTATAACGGTGTAGACTTTCCCTTTATCAAGTGTAGATATTTTGCCAAGGCATCTATTTCACACATTTTTTGCATCAATATTTTTTTTCTTTTCCTTTTGTATTTTTGTTGAACAAGCTGCCATCTTATCTTTTGAATAGCTATTCCATGTGGATTTGACCCGTCCAGCATAATGTGCTTCCTTGTGTTGTCTCCAGCCTCCCTCCCACCAGTTTTAGATTATACCCTCTTGTTCTAGGAATCATCCTGTGATTGAATGTGGTGCCTTCTTGACCTCTCTACATACCCTTGATATATTTGAATGTTTCTAGCAAATCACCTTTGTGCATTTTCTCTTCCCGAACTGTAATTGTTAAGATGTTGAATTTGTTCCTGATAAGTTTTGTGTAATGTAATATATAACATTTTATTAGCCTTTTTCTGAACTGATTCAAGTCTCCTAATGGTTTTTTCAAAGATAGGGTCTCTGCAACCATACAAAGTATGAAGGTGACACAATGTAGGATGATAGGCCATTTGTTTTGCAATATAACAAAGCATGGGGAATAATGTTATTTAGTTTTCTTCCATGTTTTGAGCCTTTGTGCCACCATGAACATGTGGATCTTTGGTCAAATCCATATAAAGAGGTTTCTTTGATTTTTCTTTTAATTCCAATGGTAATAAAAACACTAGCTAATGATTTTCCTGGTGGGAACCATAATTTCAAAAACACACCAATGTCTTCAATGTTTCCTGAGCCCTTCTCTGCACATTATTGATAGAATGCCACGTACAGTAAGTAGCAGCGTTCTCCCTAGGGTCTTTAAACCGGGCGCAAACGCTAGTGCAAAACAAACGCGTTTGAAAACCTTATGGAAATTTTCCGTCTGGCCTATTAGGTCCTGATACTGACAAAATTCCGCAAAATCGGTCAGATCTGCTGTCAGTGTACACACTGCCGAATTTTCCATTCCGACTCTTTTCCACTAAAGACGGGTTGGCCACGTCACATGTATCCAATGGACCACACAATCAACGATGATTTACCAGCATGTCAAATTGCCCGTTCGTCTGATCCAGGCAAACGGGGACAGACAACGTTCACCCAACGTTCTGTTTGTGTGTACCCAGCTTTAAAGGGGAACTGTGGTCTCCAAACAAGTTGTTTAAATGGAAGGCCAGTTTCCTACCTTTAAAACGAGCCATCGACCACCTCTCTATGTGCTCCACAGCCCAAGATATACAGAAATGACTGAGCAGAAAGTTAATGGGTGGGAGGTTGACATGTGACATTCCTAAGGCTTCTCCTGCACAGTGCCACCGGCGAGCACAGCCTTAGAGTCCCTCAGTGTGTGAGGGAGACAGGAAGTCCCTCCCCCTCTCTGCTGTGTGAAGGACCTGCAGCTGCAGAGAAGGTAAGGGAATCTACAACCCTTCTCTCTCACTATGTGAAAACAGCCTTTTTTGGACATACCCTTAAAAGACAACTATACTGTAAAAATGTACTTTTTAAAAATGAAAAATACCTGGGAGAGGGAAGAAGGATTATTCCTACCTCCCAATATTGTTTCATTGAGGAGGCACAGCACGTACAGTTTTCATCTGCCAGTTTATGGTGCTGGGCCTTCCTGTATTAAAGATAGTGCTGAAGCACTCAGGAAGCCTGGCAGAAGCATTTTTCTTAAAGGGCATGTCCACCCCAAAATTTAACTTTTGATATGTGGTAGGGCATGCTCCCTCAGCCCCAACCGCATTAATATAATTGTTAGAAAGTCCCTCGATTCTTACTTACCTGCCCTCTCTCCCCTGCTGCAGTGTTCAGGCCCTCTGCTTGCATGGAATTGAAAGCAGGGGGCGGGACCGGCAGCCGCGTCCGTGATTGGCTGAGAGGCAGGGAGGGCTGCACTGAGCATGCCTCAACCTTGATGAGGTTGAGGAAGTCTCAGGCACAGCATGAGTCACACACTGCTCCTACACAGCAGTTTCCTGGACTTTGGAGGGGCACAGCAGGGGAACTATTTTGAGCAGGAATGTAAGGTAAGGATTGTTTTAAACTACTTGATGTGGCCAGTAAGGGGTTAAATTTTAGTTTTGGGGGTGGACATGCCCTTTAATACCAATCCTTCCTCCCTGCCCAAGGTACTTCATTTTATCTGTTTTTGAAAAAACCTTATACGCACTATAGTTCTCCTTTAAATATCAACTTTTATATATACTTACATTCTCATTTATATACCATGTAGTATCTAGTTTAAGAATTGTTCAATCCATTTATAAATCCTAATTTTGAAAATTTTTGAATGCGGTTTGGAAAAATCCAGAAAGCAGCATTCCGGAAAATCTACCCAGATCGGTAGATCTCAGAAATCCGCCACGGAACCGGGTCTGGATCCGCGATCCAGTCCATCTCTACCAATAAGGGTCCAGGGGGGTGTTAAACTATTTTCCAGCATTTACTCTAATACGATCGTCATTTTCTGGTTTCACCAAGATCGCTTTTTTAACTTGGCTTGCAGCCATATTTTCATCGCCATAAATATTGTAAACATACAAATTTATGGCGATGCTTTTGGCAAACATCAGCAATATTACTTCTACACCCTGTGGCAATAATTGTCTTGGCAAAAATAATCGGCTTTATAAATATAGAAAAAAATAACCATCTTCGCCATTGCGATGTCCTACGATAGTGAAAAACATGCTAACAAGTTGTCTGTTCTGGGTTTTTGTTCCTTCTTGGATTCCGGGCAGGGCTGTTAGCTGCAGACTCTAAAGATGATTAAAAATGTGCATTAAAAATCAAGTTCAGTCTTTTGGTGCCTGAAGCCTCTTTTCTCCATTAGTGACACAACATCGTTTCCCTTAAAATTGTTGTGTAGATGATCATCGCAAAGCTAGGAATAGGATATAAGACAATAAAGATTTTTATTGAATGAACGCATTGTTACAAAATTTCATTACAGAAATTCATTGTTTTGCGTTTCTATCCATTAATGTTTTCATCCGAATAATAACGTATATGTACAGTATATATAGATCTTTTTGTTTGTGTCAGACATTATAGTGATTTGTGATCACAGCTAGAAAGGAAAGACGTTTATTTGGCTATAGATATTGTGTTTGAAAAACTGGTCTCTGGTCTAACTTTTAGGGGCATATTTAGTGGCACGCCCATCTCACCGCAGCGGCGGCGACCACCCACCCTTGCCCCCCGCGGCAGAAGCGGCAACCACCCGCCGCTGCCCCTTCCCAGCAGCCCCTCCCAACAGGAGGCTAGGAGGGGCTGCTGGGAAGGAGCCATAGCAGGTGGTCGCGACCACCTGCCGCGCACCCCCTCCCCAGCAACCCTTCCAAGCCCCCTGCCCTGCCGCTGGCGGGGAGGGGAAGGGCCCGCTGGGAGGGGTGGGGGCACCCTCCAGCGGGGGCCCTGAGAAGGGCCTTTTGGGGCTTAAGGGGTACCACAGCTTAAGCCAGGACCCCCCTCCCTGGTCCTATCAGGGCCTTTGCGGCACTTACAAGTGCCCTTGCGGCTCAAACAAGAGCCCTTTGGGGCTTAGGGGTCCCGCAGCTTGAACCGGCACCCCCTTCCCCGGCCCTATCAGGGCCCTTGCGGCACTTATAAGTGCCCTTGCGGCCCTAAGAAGGGCCTTTGGGTCTAAAGGGGTCCCGCAGCTCGAACTGGGACCCCGGAAAAATCTGATTGGTTAATGTAAAGCATGTAAACCAAGCATTAAAAAACTGACTAATCAGAAACGGATTAGGATTTTCTGCAAACCTTCCCAGCAGCCCCTCCTAGCTTCCTGTTCCAAATGTACTCTGCAAGCGGGTTTGGGGTTAGGAGGGGCTGCTGGGAAGCGGTGGCGGTGGGTGGTCGCCGCCTCTGCTGCGGGGGGCGAGGGTAGGTGGTCGCCGCCGCCATGGGGGGCGAGGGCGGGGTGGGCATTGTGCTAAGTGCAGTATCGCCGCGAAGGGACTTAAAATTACCAACGAACACCGCGGCTGCGATACATATCGCGGCAATGGTGCTCGCCATTATATTATTATGTGCGGCGTTAATTTTTGGGCGCTATTTTCGGCCCATTATAATTATGCCCCTTACTGTTTATAATTTAATGGTGCCAGAGAGGGACCTGAGCAGTAATAAATTCCACACCAGTAACATTTATCTATAGGGGTCAATAAAGAGCATAATGTAGATTGTGAATATATACTGTGCTGATTTTTAAAAATAATTAACAGACATTTTTATATGGAAATTTAACAAAAGATATTTAATTAAAGGCATGTCCACTCTTAAAAAAAAAAACTTGTCAGTTATCTTTTCTGCAACCCCAAATGCTATTTTTACCAGTTTATTTCATGCATTTGTAGCCAGATATTTAATGATAAGTTCTATTCCTGGAAAAGGTATCTGTCTCCTCCCTCTGCTCAATGAGCTTTTTATAAGCTTGAGCATGTGCAGAAAAGGCAGCAGATGAATCAGCAGTCAATCATTGGTTGTGATGTCAGTTATCATAGCCGTGATTGACTGCATAGAGGGAGGGGCCAGCTTACTCTGCCAGAATGGGGACAATAATTATCCTCTGGTTAGTAATACAGGTAATAAAGTGCAAGATAATAACTGATAATTCACCATTTTTTGTTTAAAGGGTGAACATGCCCTTTAAAGAGAGACATGTATAAAATTGTTCAGTGTTAAATGCCCTCCTACTTTCACTTTTAGATTAAACCCCTCTCCCAGCACTGGGAGATACAAAGTAATTGATTATAAAATTCCTCTTTTTATCCCTGAATCTCACTGAGCATATGTGAAGCTCAAAGAGCTAGGGGAGAAGGCAGTATCAGGGTTCTCTGTTCTAAAGGGTTTTACAGGGTATCTTTGATTAGGAAACGTATAGAAAGACGCCGTTTTAATCAGCGGTACCTGACCTGTAAACCAGGAAAACAATTGTTTAACCGATAACTGCTCCTTTACATATTGATTAAGGTTAATTGAAAAATGGCCAGTGTAGTTTTGTGGCTTTTCTGCCGTACTATATCTAGGACGTATGTGTGAGACATCGTTGACTGCACACACCACCCTTTTTGACACCAGAAAAAAGCTAAAATTTTCTCTGTACTAAAATAATTTTTCGCTTGAGATACTATAGAAAAAAAAGTATGGCTTAAATTGTACTGAAGAAAACCGTCACTGGACAAAAAGTGAAATTATTGGCCTGTTACCACTTATTTCTTGAGGGTTCTTAAGAAAGAAAAATACTGTCGTAAGAACTTCACATGACTTGATGGATACATCGCCATAAAAGCATATGATTTGTTCCCTGAGCACAGAGGGAGAGAAACCTTTGGTACTTTAAGATCCTCTTGGTTAGTGGGCACAATCTATGTCTGTGGGACTTTAATCATCTCTCCCTGCATGACTCTGAGACTTTCTGCTTTACAATACTTACCTTTATCTCTTTTTCGTTGGGTACTATCGTAATTATTCTTTGTCTCTCTCTTTGCTTTATAGCCTTTATCTTGCCTGCCGCAACATTGTAGCTCTATAAATAAACGTTTTAAAATTGTTTTACTTTGTACACAATACAATACATCATTTCTTTTATTCCAGTCTTGTTTATTTCATCTGCACTTCAGTTTTCCATTACGGCACAAAGTGTGACCGTGGATGGCAGAGTTAGAAATGATGCTAGGGGCTCGGGGGTTTGAATAGAATGGTAGACATTATTTTGTAGCTTATAAGGCATGGCTTCATTGTATCTAGAGAGTGATCTTGTTGGCCTGATTATACTAATATAATAATGACATGTAGTTATGATAAACACATTACTGTAGTTATGGTAATAAACACATTACTGTAGATATGGTAATAAACACATTACTGTAGTTATGGTAATAAACACATTACTGTAGTTATGATAATAAACACATTACTGTAGTTATGGTAATAAACACATTATTGTAGTTATGATAATAAACACATTACTGTAGTTATGATAATAAACACATTACTGTAGTTATGGTAATAAACACATTACTGTAGTTATGGTAATAAACACATTACTGTAGTTATTATAATAAACACATTACTATAGTTATGATAATAAACACATTAATGTAGTTATGATAATAAACACATTACTGTAG
The DNA here is from genome assembly GCA_019447015.1 of Hymenochirus boettgeri. Lineage (NCBI taxonomy): Eukaryota > Metazoa > Chordata > Amphibia > Anura > Pipidae > Hymenochirus > Hymenochirus boettgeri. The sequence goes on along the minus strand of JAACNH010000630.1, from coordinate 87,256 downwards.
ATATGGTAATAAACACATTACTGTAGTTATGATAATAAACACATTACTGTAGTTATGGTAATAAACACATTACTGTAGTTATGATAATAAACACATTACTGTAGTTATAATAATAAACACATTACTGTAGTTATGGTAATGGACACATTACTGTAGTTATAATAATAAACACATTACTGTAGTTATGGTAATAAACATATTACTGTAGCTATGATAATAAACACATTACTGTAGTTATAATAATAAACACATTACTGTAGTTATGATAATAAACACATTACTGTAATTATGGTAATAAACACATTACTGTAGTTATGATAATAAACACATTACTGTAGTTATGAAATACACCTACTGTGTATGAAATAAATACATTACTGTAGTTACTAAAAAAAACACATTAGAATAAACACTGACGGTAGTTTATGAATAATAAAGACATACTGGTTTTATGATAATAAACCACATTACTAGTAGTTATGTATAATAACACATTACTGTAGTTATGATAATAACACATTACTGTATTTGATATAAAATACTTCCTGTGTTATGAAAAACACATTACTGTTTATGAATATAAACCATTACTGATAATAAACACATTACGTGTTATGATAATAAACACATTACTGTATTTATGGTAATAAACACATTACGTGTAGCTATGGTAATAAACACATTACTGTAGCTATGGTAATAACACATTACGGTAGTTATGGTATAAACACATTACTGTATTATGGTGATAACACATCACTGTAGTTATGATTTACAATTACTGTAGTTTGGTGAAAACACTCACTGTAGTTATATTATAAACACATTACTGTAGTTATGGTAATAAAACACATTACTGTATTATGATAATAACACATTACTGTATTATGATAATACACATTACTGTAGTTATGGTGATAAACACATCACTGTAGTTATGATTATAAACACATTATGTAGTTATGGTGATAAACACATTACTGTAGTTATGATAATAACACTTACTGTAGTTTAGAATAACACATTACTGTTTTATGATATAAACACATTACTGTAGTTATGGTATAAACACATTACTGTAGTTATGTATAAACACATTACGTAGTTATGGTAATAAACACTTACTGTAGTTATGGTAATAAACACATTACTGTAGTTATGATAATAAACACATTACTGTAGTTATGGTAATAACACATTACTGTAGTTATGATAATAAACACATTAGCTTAGTTATAATAATAAACACATTACTGTGTTTATGGTAATGGACACATTACTGTAGTTAATAATAACACATACTGTAGTTATGGTAATAAACAATTACTGTAGCTATGATAATACACATTACTGTAGTTATAATAATCACCATTACTGTAGTTATGTAATAAACACATACTGTAATTATGGTAATAAACACATTACTGTAGTTAGTAGATAACATAAACACATTACTGTAGTTATAATAATAAACACATTACTGTAGTTATGATAATAAACACATTACTGTTGTTATAATAATAAACACATTACTGTAGTTATAATAATAAACACATTTCTGTAGTGATGATAATAAACACATTACTGCAGTTATGACAATAAACACATTACTGTAGTTATGGTAATAAACACATTACTGTAGTTATAATAATAAACACATTACTGTAGTTATGGTAATAAACACATTACTGTAATTATGAGTAATTGTACGACTGACTATACAAAAACAAAAAGGCAATGTATTGCGAGTGGTCGTAAATGTATGGCCGTGGCAATAAATGTACACCCGTGGCCATACTTTTACGATAACCTGGAACTGGAACCTTTTTGAATTTTCTGATATCATGGGTTAATAAATTTGGGCCCAAATTTGTTATTCTCCCTCTTTACAAAGCATTGGTAAGGCCTCATTTGGAATATGCAGTGCAATTTTGGAATCCTGTGTACAAAAAGGACATCTTTGAAATGCAAAGGGTTCAGAGAAGGGCAACTAAATTAATAAGGGGATTGGGGGAGCTTGAATATGAAGACAGATTGGATAAGTTACAATTATGTACGCTGGAGAAAAGGCGCTTGCGTGGGGATATGATTACTGTGTATAAATACATTAACGGGCCATACAATAAACTATCTGGGGCATTGTTCACCAATAGAACATGTCAGAGGACATGTGGACATCCCTTAAGACTTGAAGAAAATAAGTTTAGGCTATTCCTTTAATGCAATAGTGAATGCTGCGGTGAATCGCGTGAAAGGTAAATATATTCACCTTCGTTCCTGGCTCCTAAGATATTGATTTAAGAAAGAGAGGTAAGGCCTAGCTCCTAAACCACTCAACCACTCAATACATTAAAGGAATAGATCACTTTTCAAGTGAACTGTTCCTTTAACGGTACAGTAAATACACTAAGAAGTATTGTAATAACAATTCTAGGTTACATACATACAATTTTAGAAAGAATGTGCCAGGTGTAAAGTTTTATTCAAGGTCTTTTAGTTGAGGATAATTGCACAGAGCTGCTTTTTATAACTGTATATAAAAAAGGGTTTTCTCATTATTAGGAAGCTCATCCAAATTGAAATTATTGCTACTGTCAGGACTTCCCTGGCTTTCTGCCTCTGCTATTAAACTTAATGAGATTATAGGCTCACCTGTTTTAGATATATGAGGAATCTGTTCATTCGCTCTGCCCATAATCTATAAAATTGTCTGACTTTGTTTGGTACAGTTGTGGATTTTATATCAATAACCAAAACATTTCATTACTGGGGCAACATGGCGACTGTGATAAGAACTGATGCACAGTATCGATGAAGTTCCATGAAGTCAATAGGTTTTTTCTAGTGAAACTTGATCACCAATGTATAGTACCAGGTAATATCTCATGGCACAAATGTCCTGTGACTCCCCACTCAGGAGTTTGTAGGGGCTGTTCCCCGAACGATCAAAGTGCCGATGAACGACCTTGGACAGCACTCCGATCCGTCGGGAATGACTGGAAAACGAGATCTCCTTCCTTTACTTTAGGTAGAGGGAGCCAATACAATTGTGCGGTGCATGGCCTCAAGGCAGACTGATCCCCATACCGCATATGGGGATCTGTGGGTACGTGTTTGCTGTTCCCACTGCAATGTGATCACATACCAGTGTGATGTCGGCATTCTGTGGGGTGGCATGTGTATGGCCACCTTTATATGGGTCACTCGGTCTGTGTATATCCAGCGTTACTATTCCTTTACAACGCAGCACGGCTAATAACTAAGTGACAGTCTCAGTTGGCTTTATACACTACTGTACTGCCTTAGGGCCTTGTTGGAACTGAAGTGGGGTTTCTGGTATATTGCCTCCAATAACAGATTTTTTTTATAGGATAAAAAAAGAGACATCTGGGTATATTTTCTGTTTCCATGGTAGCCCTTAATGCCTGTTATAAGGCATTGCATTTACTCAAGGGCTAACATGGAAACAGAAAAATTACCCAGAAGTCCCTTCTGATTTTATTGCATATGAATAAGGGGGTCCTCGCTTGACCTCTCTCTTACCTTCTTGCTCATTTATTCATAGGATAAGTAATCCCCTTTCCTTTAAAGGACAACTACAGCCTCAGAACAACCCAGAATCAGAAGGAAGAGCAACTTTTATATATTTGTTGAGAAATTTACCTTTCTAACGTGAGGTTTGTCTTTTATTTCCCAGCATTCCATAGTGTGGAATATCTTACACTTTGTTTCTGGCTCATGTGAAATTTGATTGAAGAACAGGAGGTAAGGCAAAGCTCCTTAACCTCCCGTTCTTTAAAGTTGTAAAATGTAACCTTAAAACCCACCTTTTCAAGCAAGCATATAACCTGGTCTAGACATTACCCTTCTTACTACCCAATATGATCCAACCCGCCTTTCACACTCCACTGCCAATCTATTTACAGCCTACCGATTCCCGCAACCTTATGTCTCACCCCCATTTCCTCTAGAGTGTAAGCTCTTTGGGCAGGGTCCTCTCTATTGTATCACGGTATTGCTGTAAGAAACTCATATATTATATTATGTATTACCTGTGTATGTAATATGTATGACTTTGTATAACATGTATTACCCTGTATGTAATGTATGACTATGTAATTTTAAAGTGCCGTGGAAAATGTTGGAGCTATATAAATCAATAATAATAAATAATAAAATAAAACGATGGAATGAAGTAAATTACTTAATCTTGAGACAAAATAAAATCTCTAAAATATAAACCAAAAAATCTGAAACTCGATCTGAAATGATCGAGTATTTTTCTATGATCTTGGATATCTGGAAACACCTCTTTCATTTTATTTTAATACAGACGCCAATGGGAGTTTTGTCATTGTTGAGAAATTTCTATGGTACTGGTACTAATGATGATTTGCAATTCTTAATTAAACCATTTCCCTTTTGGATAACACATTATAAAAACAAGACTTTTTGGATGGAGACATTTGTTCTTTGGATTCAAAGAATATTGAATCCAAAGAACAATATTCAATAATATTAAAATGGCCAAGGCAACACTTCCTGTACATATACTTTCTATTTTCTATTAAAGCTTAACCATTGAAATTCTTAAAGCATAACTGTGGTCTATATAGCAGTGTCCTCAACTCAAGCCTAGGCTAATGTTCCTAGCTGCATTGAATCTTGAAGTTATGGCTTTATACATTTACACTTCCTGGTCTGCACTGTCTCTCAAAGTTTCTGTGACAGGCACATGATGATCTGTGTAAACCTGCAACCATTCTTCTTCTTTTCAGGTTTGTAGCTAACTTTAAACATGATTTAGAAGTTTGGGGGAAGGCTTATGATGCAGCTGGTGATGCTCTCTCCCAGCTGTAAGATACATGTGGGCATGCTTAAACCAGCAATGAGGGGGTGTATCAATGGTGCTGGTGATGTTACAGCTTAAAGTGTAAGAAGGAAACCCCACCCCTTATACTGCTGTAACTTTGTATAGATAGCATCTAGAAGCACAATTCATTTTAAGTTGATGGTACGTAAATGGGGGGGGGGGGGGGGGGTCACAGTTCCACTTTAAATGGTTACATCTAATCCCAGAAGCATTTAATTTCATCTATATTACACTAATTCAATTTATTCAATCCAAAGTCAGGTAGGCGACTGCAGTCCCTATAATTAGGTATGCTATAGTAATGACTAGTATAATAAATAATTATTACGCTTCTAAATGGTTTACTGGTTAATTCTTAAAGGGAATGTCCACCCCCAAAACTATAATCCCAACTCTGTAGTGTAATAAAATCCTTACCTTACATCCCAGATCCAAATGGTTCTCCTGCAATCCCCCCCAAAGTCCCAAAAACTGCCCAACAGGAGGATAGCAGAGTCCATATAGGACTCTGCCTCCTGTCTCCCCTCCAGGAGAATTGTGCATGCGCAGAAGAGACCCCCCCCCCCTCCCTCCCATTTTGGTCTCTCTCCCCCAAGCAATAAGTAAAGATCGGGGGACTTTCTTGCTATAATAGTAATGCGGTTGGGGCTGGGGGACCAATAACTATCATATGCCACTAAGTTGTTTTTAAGGGTGGACATACCCTTTAAAGGACAATTATACTCACCTTCCCTCCGCTCCTCTTCTTTGGTCAGTACCTTTTACCCAGGGTGAGGACCTGAACCGCTAGGTCCTCACCCCTGGGTTCGCATAACTTGAAGCACAGCCTTAGTGCAACGCTGCTCTGGTAGGCTCCGTCCCCTCCTCCCCGTCGGTGACGAGGCCAATAGGAAGGCACACTTGTTGCAGAGCGGAAGAGGAGTGGAGGGAAGGTGAGTATAATTGTCCTATAACTTCACCAATTTTTTAACTCCAAAAGCATTTGAACCCCAGTTGGAATCGGCACCCAATAATGGGGTAAAATAACCCAATGCAATTATTTCATAATTTCTCCCCAATTTCCTGCAATTAGGAAGAAACATAAAACGAACATTGAACAAAATATATATATATATATTTTTTGGGGGGGAAGGAAAAAACCACTTGGGACTTTTGTGCAAATCGCCCAGACATAAAATTAACATAATAATATAATATTATATATAATATAAACATTAATAATAACCTTTAAATACTTTTGGGGGAAAAAAAACTGGTGTAAAAGGAGATGGATGATAATTCACTATCTTGGTGGAATTTTAGTAAAGGCTACTTAAGAGAAAAATGTTACCTCTCCATTGCTTGGTTGATGATCTATGTGGCGATCCATCATGGCCAGTAATAGTTACAAAGTACTGCTGCCAGACCACTGGGAAATCTAAAAGCTTTTTAATGAAAAAAATGATTTCTACACTCAGAAAGAGAAGGGTTACAGATGGGGACATCCAAAGACAGCCAGCAGCAGCTTGGCAAGGTCACGAGCCTTTAGATAGATTTGTATCAGGAGAAGGACTGTCCAGAGGACATATAAAAATAAAAGAGCTGTTTATTCATTTGGATTCGGTGGGTAATTACTGGAGAAGATCTGTTAATGGTATGAACAGAAACACACTGTACCTCATGCTCCATAAAGCTGAAAGACAGAGTCAACAGGGTCAAGAGATATTTTCTTTTATTGGGAATTTAAATACCGATAGGTTGCACTATGGTGCTGCTTTTTTGCAGAAAAACATGTTGCGATTCTTTCCTCTGGAGCAGTTTCATTAGATCTCTCTGGAAAACAATCTATACATAGATACGCTTTGAACGTTCACCTTTTTTCTGGTTTTGGCTAGAGATGTCTATAATTAAAGGATAGGTCCACCTGGAACATACAAACTCTATCAGTGTAAGGCCCAACTGCTCCATTTTTAGAATGCAGTGAGTTGCTAGTATCCAAATAAAGTCATGCAAATCTACTATAAAGGTTGACAGCCCTGGTCCCTGCTCTGCAAGCCCATTTTCAGCAAAACACTGCATAATGATTGAACTTGTACCGAGCGTCAGTATGTGCAGGTCACATTCAATCATTGCCCATGACATTAGGAGCACAAAGGGCAAAGGTCCACCAAGGCAGCAGAACTTACTGTCTTTACTTTATCCACTGGGGACACACTGGATTCAATCAGTTGGGGCTTACACGGAATAAAGAGATGGTTGGTACTTTTTTATGTTTGGGATGGACATGCCCCTAGGTTTAAGCTAAATCTCTTGCTAAGGACTTTGGTTTGGGAGGAATTAAAGGGGATGTTCAGTGCATATACATAACCTTTTAAGAAAGGGGTTTAATTTGCCCATACAGTATTTTGTCTATATATATATAAATACTGAATTCCTGTTTGCAGGACCCCTAATAGAGACCGTTATGGTCTTGCCTTTGACTCAGTCCCTGGGTTGATTCAGTTGCACAGTAGAGATCCGAGCATGTTTGACCCATCCAACAGCCAATCAGTAGAAATTACTGTTAGGAAGTGGAGTATCCTGGGGAGAAGAAGGATCATTACAGAACCTGAAATGGCAGCTTACCACTGACCACAGAAAAGCATAGGGGATGAAATCAACTGATTTTTGCCTTTTAATTTGTAGAATAAATATTTATTGTCATATAAGCAAAGTATTTAAAAAATAATTATATTTTCCACTTCCCCTTTAATAAAAAAAAAAAGGAGGGAAGCCTGGCAGAAGCAAATTTTTCATACTGGCCTCCTCACAGAAACAATATTTAACTGTTTAAAAAAAAAAAACTTTATATGCACTATATTTGTCCTTTAAAAGTAAATTAACATTTCACCACTTTTACTTAAAGGGCATTTATACCCTTAAAAAAAATCTGAGTCAATTGTCAGTTACCTGCCTGCAACTCCAACTGATATATTCAGCACATTATTAGATGTATTACTAATAGGATATTACTAATATGACTCAGTAAGCTGGCTCCTCCCTCCATGCTGTCAATCAATGCTGTGCTGCTGACATCGCAACCAATGATTGAATGCTGTTTCCCCTACTGCCACCTCTGCTCATGCTCAAGCTTATAAAAAGCTCATTGGGACAAGACAGATATATTTTCCTGAAGGTATAGAACTTTTCATTAAAATCTGGTTACAAATAAATGTAATAAACTGGTAAAAATAGCAGTTCGGATTGCGGGAAGAAAACTGACAAGTCAGCAGTTTTTGTTTTAGGTGTGGTCTTGCCCTTTAATTCATTTTGCATTTAACAACGGATGCCCAAGGGGCTCAATGCAGCACAATCTGTGGGTGAAACGAATTATAATAGGTTTGATAAGTAGCATCATCGCCTGATAAATGGAAGTGGTTGATTTAATGGTCTCTAACTAGAAACTGCAAGCAGGGGGCCGGACTGGCAGCCGTGGCTGTGGTTGGCTGAGAGGCAGGCAATCACAGCCGCAGCTGCCTTCAATGTAGAACGGTGCTGGAACGAGGAGGTGAAAGTACAGATTGAAAGCGCTTTTAAAGTTATGAATAGAGCAGTTGGGGTGGGAGGGTATCACCTTGCTTGGTGGCCAAAGCTAGAAGACTGCCAGCCACGGAGGGATTGGGAGGTAGGGAGAGGGGGGAAAGGGCTCTAATGAGCATGCCTCAGACGTTGCTGAGGTTAGCCAAGCTACAGGCACAGGATGAGGCACTGACAGCTCCTACCCAGCTGTGTCTTGAACTTTGAAGAGGCATAACAGGAAAACCACAAGGAGCAGGGATGCAAGGTAAGGATTTATTTTTATTCTACAGTGGGGCCAGTAGTTGGTAACATTTTAGTTTGGGATGTGGACATGCCCCTTTAAATATTCAGTCATTCACTTCACTTACTGTTCGGTTGCAAGACGCTTGCGAAATAGGGTTGTTTTCTCAATGCTGAATGATTAGCGGTTCTTTCAATATTACGTAAACTGTAAATTAACTCGCAATATGTAGCAAAAGATGGAAAGAAATGAAGTGGAGTTGCCTCTTTTCACAGTAGGGTGGACTTATTTCCTAAACCACACTGAATGGAAAGAGACTAAATTCCATAACCCACCAGCATCCATGTGGACAATATATTCTATTGAAAGGTGGAAAATAGAAATCATGTGATTCCCGTTAAAAAGTTCCATTTAAAGAGACTCAATTCTAATGCAATAACTGAATGCTCTCTGGCCCCTTCCTGAAATATTAAATTGAACTGGAGAGACTGCAGGTCAACAGCAAAACAGATTTGTTCCCAGATCACTTTAAGCTCAAATATTTGGACCAAAACTTGTAGCTGGAATAAAATCATTTTTGCTGTTGATCTGCAGTTTCTATTCCCTTGTTGATATTTCTAAGGAGATTGCACTGGTCTTGACTAGTTATATATATTTCAGGTCTTATACCATATTGGGAATTAGCTACTGGCTCCTCCCACAGTCAGTGCCCATGACTCTCCTATCTCAGACAAAAACAAGCCAATGGAAGAGCTGATGGGGAGGAGCCAGAAATACTGCATAAATATACTGTAGTTTCCTTTCAAAGAATATGAAAAACTTTACTTCTTCTCTTTTGCCCACTGTCCTAAGAACAAGCAATATTTGTCATAGCCCAATAGGTGATGTCCCCTACCAAGGAGAACACTGAGAAAGAACAACTGAAAAGTGCTCATGATGATGATGATGAAGTACTTTTTACACACGTTTTACTGTTTTTATGTAGTGGTTATTGTGGGAATTACCTGATGTATGATCCCCATTTCTCCTCTAGAGTATGAAGGCTTCATAGTCATGGCATGTACTAGACCTTCTTCCTCTCTGTGGGACTTTTTATGTAGACAAAATTGTGCTGCCTGCTAGGGATGGCCGGTTCGCGGATCCGAACCCGGATCCGCCGCGGATTTATCCCGTTCGCGAACGGCGGATTTTTCCGGATTTTCCGCCTTCCGAACTTCCGATTCGCGGATTTTCGTATTTTCGAAAATTTTCGAAATTACGAGTTTTCACGTATTTTCGAAAATTTCCGGAAAATACGGGAAAACATGTATTTTCGAAAATTTTCGAAAATACAAGGGTTTCTCTTAATTCCTAACATACGTATTTTCGAAAATATTCGAAATTACGAGGATTACTTGTATTTTCGAAAATACATATTTTCCAAAATACATGAAAACTCGTAATTTCGAAAATTCCCGAAGATACGTGAAAACTCGTAATTTCGAAAATTTTCGAAAATACGAAAAATCTCGTTATTTCAAGGATATTTTTAATTTTAACGGGTCCGCTCGCGGATTTTCGAATTTTCGGATTTTTTCGAAAATTCGCGGATCCTCGAGCGGACCGGATTTTGCGAAGTTCGGACATCTCTACTGCCTGCTGCTGCCATATTGTTTGTATTGTTTTCTTGGTGTTACTACAAGGTTAAAGTTGCATTTACCTATCCCTTCTATTATGTTAGATCTGGCTCCATGGTGGGACAAAGAACCAATCTGGATATCTGTGAATATACAGTACATTGAGCCATGACAATGGAAGTCACCTTTTGTTTTGTTTAAAGTTAATTACTATAGTGATTGATAATTGATTGATAATTGATTGATTGAGAGTGCTGCTCTTTTATAGAAACTCCATGGAAGGAGTTACAGAAGTAGTAATTTTGTTGATAAAGTATTTTTCCATTCTCTGTGCCCATTTCCATCTTTAGTAACAGCTCCAGAACTTTTTCTCTGTACCTAAATGCCCTCAAACCCTTTCCTAACAACCCCTATTATTATATGTTCACATGTTCCTTTCTATAAAATAGAATTTAATAGAACTATATAGGTGGGATTAGTGCCCTACTGACCAGTAGGAATGGGATCCAACATGGAACTTTCTAAGCTGTTTGGAACTTTTGGACCTTAGAATTCTTGAAAATACAGAACTACGGAAAGGTTACTGAATCTACTTTTGACTGTTACCAAAAGTAGCCTTGTATATATGGCTAATCTCGAAAATAGATTGTGTGTAAAGGAAGCTCATTTTTCTTTATGTTTTGGTTATTTGTCCATGTTCCCCTGACCATTTTCTATGTTCCTGTGTCACATATACTAACTTACTATTTACTTTACTACCTTAAAGTGCATGTCCAGTGAAAATGTTAACCCCCCCCCAACCTAATAAATTCCAAAGATGCCACTAAAGTCTCTTACCTGACCCGGTCCCTCACAGCTCCTCCTCTGCTCTGCGGCTGAAAGACGCTCCTCTTTCTGGGTGCCAGTGGAAGTGGAGCGGCTGTCAGTACAGAAGCCTTCTGCTCCTGTTGTTGCTTAAAACGAGCTTGTAACAGTAGCAGGGAGCATCGCCCTGGCGGTGAGGGACCGCGTCAGGTAAGAGACTTCAGGGACATCTATGGAATATATTAGTAATGTGAAACCTAGGTTTGGGGGGCTTGTAACAGTAGCAGGAGCAGCGCCCAGGTAGAGAGGGACCGGGTCAGGTAAGAGACTTCAGGGACATCTTTGGAATATATTAGTAATGTGAAACCTAGGTTTGGGGGGCTGTAACAGTAGCAGGAAGCAGCGCCAGGTAGAGGAGGGACCGGGTAGGTTAAGAGACTTCAGGACATCTTTGGAATATATTAGTAATGTGAAACCTAGGTTTGGGGGGCGATAAACATTTATAGCTAAATTTATTTTCCCATCGGACTTGCCCTTTAAATATAATCGGAAATTTCTGAATTTTTTTTTTCTCCCAATGACTTCAATGGGTCCATTCTCAGATTCTCTCCTACATTGCTAATATTGTACCTCATATATTTTTTATGTAGAGACATGAATAAAATAAAACATAGCTAATAGATCTACTTCTAACCGTCTACTGTTCCACCAGATGTAAGATAAACATGATAACTGCCGGTTAAAAGAGAAACATCTCTATTTTGAAACTAAAATTTGTGATGTATTCCGGCATTTTTCATGGTTCATGAGGCATTTTGGCCAATAGATGAATTTAGCTGAACATTGATGAATTATTTACCGAATCATTTCAAGGCTTTACACATTTACAAATCTCTTTAGGATACACAGTGCACATTATGCCTGACACAAAATAATTTGTTGTGTTTTGAACCTTATTGGTTCCTGGATTCTGCATAAAAACACTTGAGATGCCAACTACGTCATTTTATTTTTCATATCGATCCAGCTTTGTTTGCTAGAATGTTTTCCTATCGGGGTCTTTCCTGCAGATCAGATTGGTGATCCATTGATTTAAGTAGATGGAATCTTCCACAGTTAACTGATCCATTTTTTTTACTATTAATGAATGTAATCTTGTAACTTCAGATGAATGCACAGAAACTAAAATAAATACTCGGAGCTGAGTCTGTGTACCTGCATCTTAAGGATAAAGGACATACCTTTGAAGATTGTAATGTTAACATATTGGCAAAGGAACGTGACTGGTTCAAGAGAGGTGTTAAGGAGGCCTTATGTGAAAATAAGAAACCAAGCCTAAATAGAGGTGGGGGGTTCGACACCAACTGTCTGCCATGTACAATGCTGTTTTGACACTTACTCTGGGCGTTCCTATAACACCTCTAGCCACTATCCAATCACACACCCTTAACACCTGGCTGTGATATGCTAATTGGGATTTTCCAGGGTACAAATTGCCACAGATTCTTTACAGTCATTCTGAATTGAGAAAGCCAGTCGGTGACTAGCGAACGTCTTCAAGAACTAAACTTCAAGTCCATTTGATCTAATGAATATAACCGATATACCATGACCTGGATGAATGAGAACCTTTACAAGCACACTGTAAAAACCTTTCCTAACCTGAAGATAAACTTCTTTTCTTCCAACCTTAGAGGATGTCCTCTGATATGACCTATTAGTGAACAATGCACAAAGAGTTCATTGTATGGCCCATTAATATATTTGTATAAGGTGATCATGTCCCCACGCAACCGCCGCTTCTCCAATGTAAACAGCCCTAACTTGTCTAATCTGCCTGCATATTCAAGATAAAAAGCTCATCAGCCACCAGCATATGGAATGAGGGATAAATAAACTGTAATAATTCCTAAACTTTTCATTTAATAGACCACTGTTTCTTTAAATAAAATAATTTGGCACTTTGTCTACAGGTTAGTTTCTCAAAAATATTATAAATATATAAAAATAGTTCAAAACACCTTCTCCCCCAAAGGTTCCATTTTAGCTGTATGCTAGTGCACAAGCACAGAAGTTAGCAAGCTTGCGCACACGGGTTAAAGTGGCGAGCACACACAAATCTGCTGAAATATTATGCAGTGCAATGCAGAATGTAGCACACAAAATGCAATAAGAAATATCTGCACGCCAAGGTGATAAATCAGAGGGAACATTGCCCCCTCCGGGTACCAGAAAGGGAGACGTGATATGTGGGGTTTGTGGGTAAAATAGAGTAACCAAGCTTCCCAATGTAATATTGGGTTAGCGTGTGTTTAAAGGGCAAGTCCAGCCCTAAAATGAAAACTCACATACAGGTAAATCACCCCCCAAAACCCTAAACGGTAATAGTTTGAAATGTGAAATATATAAGTCTAACTGAAATCCTGCACAATGTCCTGTCCTCTGTTCTCGATTCCTGATTCTTCCAGTTGTAACTGTCAGTATGGATTTGACAGTTGACATCACAGCCAATGACTGATTTTAAAGGGCAGTCCAGCCCTAAAATGAAAACTACATACAGGTGAAATCACCCCCCCAAAACCCTAAACGGTAATAGTATGAAATGTGAAAGGTAAGTCTAACCTGAAATCCTGGCACAATGTCCTGTTTTCCCTGTTTCTACTTCCTGGTTCTTCCAGTTAGTAACTGTCAGTTATGGATTTGACAGTTGACATCACACCAATGAACTGAATGTTAATCCCCTGTCTGCCTCTTCTGAGCATGCCCAGGCTCAGTACAGGCTCAGTACATACAGTAATGAATTCATAGGGCAAACTGTGATATATCAGCATATTTTAAAGAGGCCATTCTTTCTAAAAGATGTTCTTATGAGGGTGGAGTTGTCCATTAACACCATTTTTCCAGAGCCATCGTCGTTTTCAATTAACGTCACAGGCGCCCAATACAATACAAATAACGTTTGTTTTCGTGCTACCTAGTAGACGAGAACCCGTCAGGAAGAGGAGCGTGGAAGGTAATAATATCTCCCCCCACTGTGTTTTCATTTAGTACTTCTGGGTTCTTCTGTAAGTCAGAAAGCGTTAGCATCAAGATTCCCTTTAAATATTGACTCACCTTAGGTTTCCAATGAAGATCTTTAAGTTAAACATAATTTTCATCTCCTCTTTCACACTTTCTTGAGCCTGGAGTTTGGTTGATTATTTGAAAGATCATTTTTGGTTTTACGGTATCAACATGTGAACGGTTCTGGTTAAAGGAAATCTCCACTGGTAAAATACATTTTTTGTATCCAGTTTTATTGAAGAACTGGAGCTGTGTCCAGTGGTTTAACTACCACCCCGCCACCCCTGCAGTAGTAGGACCCGTCACCATCCCACGATCACTGCAGCGACCAGCCATTTTTAAACAGCTGATCACGCGTATGAAGTGGGACAGCTGTTTAAAAGGACTGCCGTGTTGGTTCCGGAAGATCGGGACCAGTCTGTTAAACAGCTGATTGCGCGTATGTTTCAATCATACGTGCGATCAGCTGTTTAAAAACAGCTGGTCGCTGCGGCGATCGTGGAGGGTGGAAGAAGTCAGGGGTCCGGCCTTCAATCTCACAGGGGGGCCCAGGCCCCTGCAGGAACGCCCCTGGCTGTGTCTTACTGTACCTCCAGTTCTTCAATAAAACGTCCAGGAGCCAGGAACGAAGTTAGAGAACTTACCCAATCTCTCGCTCCTCCTCTGCTTCCTCTGATAGGTCTCGATAGACTCGCACTAGAGTAATGGTCTGTTGGGATCTGGCGGAGGATGCAGCAGAGGGGCGAGATCTCTGGCAAGTTACGAGTCTTGTCTCCTGCAGGTTTTATTGAAGAACAGGAGGTAAGACACAGCTCCTTTACCTCCTGTGCTTCTTCTGATTTTACCAGTGAAGATTTAACAAGGTGAATCAGAGTTTCCTTTGAACTCATTTTACAATATTTCTCTCTCATTCATTAAAATCTGTGTTATAAAGAATTTCACAGGGGAAAAAAAAATATCAACAGTCTGTTGTTGAAGGCAACTGTTAAACTATCAAGGGTATTGTGTCCTCCATTACTTAAACTTTGATTTGGTCTTTCATGGAATTGAGGGATGTTTATAGCTGACAATCCTTCCTTTACGGCTCTATCCTTCAAGCTCTGTCTCCTGCTATCGAGAATGACCGCTTGAGTGACTGATAAAATGTCAAGGTGCCATTATTTCTGAGAGAGTGTTTGGAAGCAATAATATCCGTTTCAATTTATTTCAGCCATCCGACTTTAGGTCCTCCTGATTTAACTTCTTTGTGGCTGTAAAAACGATGTTAAATTTTCACTATGGCACCACCCGATGCAATGCAGATTAACGCAGGTGGCTGTTGGAAGAAAATATTAGCGTGCTAGATCATAAAGAAAGCCAAGCTTTACTGTATGGGCTAATTAATTGTTCCATCCAGCCTGTAGGTAGAATTAATAACAATGCTAATAAAATGGCAATCCTCCAGATTTCTTGTGTCTGATGTTTGGGAATTTTCAGCTCGGAATCGTAAAACAGATTTACAGTTAGACTAATGGCTTTCAAAATGTTTTGTGCTGGGCTGGGTTATGTTATCTCACAGCATGGAGAGAACATAAAATATGAAATAACAATAAGGAGATAACATTGAGTTTAAGAATCATTTTTTATGGCTTTGTTTAAAGCAATGTTGTGCAAATACCAGATAGGAATTGTTTATTTATTTGAATACCAGATAGGAATTGTTTATTTATTTGGGTTCTGAGTTTTTTTTAACCTATTTTTTTTTTTCTTTACCATTCAATACGAAGTTTACGACTGACACAAAGTTTCTAAGAAAAACTATTCAAGTTATTTGAAATAAATGATTATCTGCCATTACCGGGTACAATGGTATTATTTAGTGGAAGTGTAGCAGTTCCCAACACCATTTGTGATTATTAATCAGATCAAGTAAACCCTAGCTAAATATTAAAGGGCAAGTGCAGCCCTCAAATGAAAACGTACATACAGGTAAATCACCCCCCAAAACTGTAAACTGTAATAGTTTAAAATCCGGAATATATAAATCCTGAAATCCTGCACAATGTCATGTTGCCCCTGTTTCTGCTTCCTGGTTCTTCCAGTTAGTAACTGTCAGTTATGGATTTGACAGTTGACACAGCCAATGACTGAATGTTAATCCCTTAGCTGCCTCTTATGAGCATGCTGAAGCTCAGAACCAGGTCACTAAATTGATCAGTTTCCATGAGGCATCCAGAAGATGCAGGCATACAGTAATGAATTCAGAGGACAAAGTAGAATATATCAACATATTTTAAAGAGACAATTCTTTTTAAAAGATGTTAATATGAGGGTGAAGTTGTCTTTTAATACTTGATTAATTCAAAATGGAGATTTCATTACTTAAAGGGCAAGTCCAGTCCCAAAATGAAAACTTACAACAGGTAACTCACCCCCCAAAACCCTAAACGGTAATAGTTTGAAATGTGAAATATATAAGGCTAACCTGAAATCTGCACAATGTCCTTTTCCTCCTGTTTCTGTTCCTGGTTATTCCAGTTAGTAACTGTCAGTTATGGATTTGGCAGTTTACATCACACGCCAATGGACTAAGGGCATATTTATAAAGGAACGAAAATAACGTGAAAAAATTACCGCCGCACATCGTATTTATACGGCGAGCGCCATTCCGCGATATGTATCGTGGCCGCGATGTGATGCGGGAATTTTAAGCCCATCGCGGCGATACTGTATAGTATCGCCGCGGAAGGGACTTAAAATCCTTCCCGACGCATCTCCTAAGGGGGCGGGGCATACGCCCACCCCACCCACAACCCCCCGCGGCGGCGGAGACCACCCACCGCCACTTCCCAGCAGCCCCTCCGAACCCGTTCCCCGCTCGCGGCAATCTCGGAACGGGAGGCTAGGAGGGGCTGCCGGGAAGGGGCGCAGCAGGTGGTCGCGGACCACCCGCCGCGCAGCCCCTCCCCGGCAACCCCTCCAAGCCCCCGGCCGCTCCGGGGAGGGGAAGGGAGGGAGCGCTGGGAGGGGTGGAGGCACCCTCCAGCGGAGCCCTGAGAAGGGCTTTTGGGCTTAAGGGTCCGCAGCTCGAACCAGGACCCCCCTCCCCGGCCCTTGTAAGGGCCTTTGGGCACTTACAAGTGCCCTTGCGGCTTAATAGAGCCCTTTGGGGTTAGGGTCCCGCAACTCGAACCGGGACCCCCTCCCCGGCCTTGTAGGGCCCTTGCGGCATGACAAGTGCCTTTGGCGGGGTCCCCCAGACGAACCGGGAACCCCCAGTGTGCGGCTCTTAAAAGAGCCCTTGGGCGGCGTCTTCTTCTTCCAGTCCCGGCGGACACCAGCTCCGCCCGAGGCCGCGACCCCGAGAGGTACCCCTGCGGCCGCCAGGGGTACCCCCGGCGGGCGCCGGTGACCTCAACGAGGCCGATGTTGCCGGCATCTGATCGACGCGATTCAGGCTGGCGACACCAACCCCACTCAGGTCGCCGATGCCAGGCAGGCTCACTGGCCGCCAGATAGCCCGCTGGCACCGTCGGCTCAGCGAGCCGAGTGTGAGCCTCTTCCTTTTCTTTTCAGCCATCTACTGCGATGGCATCTGAGTTCCGCAGCGGAGTGCACCTCTTTATATAGGTTTTCAGAAACCCCTAATTCTTCTGATTGGCATTTTATGCTTGGTTTGCATGCTTTACATAACCATCAGATTCGGAAGTTCTGAAATCTGATTGGTTAATGAATGTAAAGCAAGTATTAAAAAATGACCAACAGAAACGGATTATGGATTTCTGCCACCATATATAAGAGGAGCTTGCCGCGGGAACTCAGATGCCAGAGTAGATGTGAAGAAGAAGAGGTTGGAACATCGCTCGTGAGGCGTCGGGCAGGGTGCTCACTGGCAGCCTGAGGACGTCGTGCTGGCTACGCGCCGCATGAGCTGGGGTTGGTTTGCGCAGCCCGAAGACGTCGCCCAAGGGCTCTTTTAAGAGCCGACACACTGGGGGTCCCGGTTCGAGCTGCAGGACCCCCGCCAAAGGCACTTGTCAGTGCCGCAAGGGCCCTTAACGGGCCGGGGAGGGGGTCCCGGTTCGAGCTGTGGGACCCTAAGCCCCAAGGCACTTGTCAGTGCCGCAAGGGCCCTTAAAAGGTCGGGGAGGGGGTCCTGTTTCGGCTGCGGGACCCAAGCCAAAGGGCTTGTTAGAGCCGCAAGGGCACTTGTAAGTGCCGCAAAGGCCCTGATAGGGCCGGGGAGGGGGGTCCCGGTTCGAGTGCGGGACCCCTTAAGCCCCAAAAGGCTTCTCAGGGCCCCGTGGGGGGTGTCTCCATCCCTCCCAGCGGCTCCCCCTTCACCTCCCCGGGAGCGGCGGGGCGGGGGGCTTGGAGGGGTTGCCGGGGAGGGGGTGCGCGGCGGGTGTCGCGACCACCTGCTGCAGCCCCCCCCAGGCCCCTCCAGCCTTCCGTTCGAGATTGCCGCGGCGGGGAACGGGTTGGGAGGGGCTGCTGGGAAGCGGCGGCAGGTGGTCTCCGCCGCCGGGGGGGTTGTGGCGGGGTGGGTGTTTCCCGGGGCAGGTGCAACCACCCGCCGCGCGGTTGCCTGCCCATCTCCGCCGCGGGAGGCTAGTATGGCTGACTTCGCCACCTCAAGGTGGCAAAGAAAACAGCCGATACTAGCAGAGCGAAACCAGTACCCCCGCTTTATAAATAGACGCGGTGGGAACAGGTAAGTATCACCGCGAAGGGTTAACGCTTCGTTAACTTTTCGCGGCCGTTTTCGGACTTTTATAAATCGCGTTGAACGCGATTTATGCATTAATGTCCGCGAAAACGGCCGCGAAAAGTTAATGAACCTTTATAAATATGCCCCTAAATGTTTATCCCCTGTCTGCCTCTTCTGAGCATGCCCAGACTCAGTACAGGCTCAGTACAGGTCACTAAATTGCTCAGTTTCCATGAGGCATCCAGAAGCATAGCAGGCATACAGTAATGAATTCATGGGACAAACTATGATATATCAACATATTTTAAAGAGGCCATTCTTTCTAAAAGATGTTATTATGAGGGTGTAATTGTCCTTTAAGAATTTTCTAGTTAGTAATTATTATCATAATGATTTTTACTATTGCTGGGCCTTGTCTACAGCCCTGAAATACAGAAATCTTATACAGAGATAGAACATTTTAGGAATTAAAAGTCAACTTAATCTGAAATATAAAAATAAAATATATTTATTAATGTAATGCAGGATACAGAATACATTTAAAGCTTGCTTGTGGTGGCCATACATCAAACAATTCTAAATGTATATCGGGATTTTTCCAATATCGTATTCCATTGTCGATTGGGGGTTTGTTATGGGTACGATATAATGTTTACTGTCTATTGGACAAGCAGAATTTTTTTTTAATCACCCAAAGCCAATCAAATGGCAGGGATCATATAACAGGGATCTCTGCATGTTACGCTACCGTAAAGTTGTTAATGCTTTAATCCCCCTAAGGTTTTGTTTTTAATTCAGGTCAGACGTAAAAATAAAAGGTAAGAATCTATACAGATGGAGGAGATGTGATATGGAATTTAGCTCTAACAGCTCCACCTATTTTGATGTTGGAATGGTGTGTCATCTGTAAGAGAAAACCAGCAAAACAAAAGGTAGAATCTCCATCTATTAACTTTAAAATAATCCAAAACAGAAAATCCTTTACAAATTGGCTACAGCAGACCTGGGCAAAGCGAAGCCCATTGGCTGCACCGGACTGACCCCTCCCTAAAGACCTGTACCCCCAAAAAAAACGTAATATTAATTGATAGTCTCAGGACGGATAATTGATTTATTTGTATTAATTTTATTTTTTAAAAAATGGCTTGATCAATTGATTAACAGAATTTGATGGAATGGATATAAAATATTACTATCTATTATTCTATATAATGAGAATTGAGTAGAACCTATTGGTCCGGCACTTCAAAACAATCCAAGTTTCCAACTTCTACTTTCCTCCAAGATGACTATCTATTGTAAATTACAAAGCCACCAGGCTGTGTTCCTGCCCCCTTGGGCCCCTTTGCTATGTGAGACTGGTGGTAAGTAGAGATGAACGAAACTGGAAAGTTTGTTGCTAAAGCGGTTCTGGGGTACAAGTTTAAGTCCCCAAAGTCCCATTGAATCAGAATTTTTGATAGAAATTTATGATTTTGAAAGTTTGATGTTTTGAGTTAAACACTGTCAATGAAAAGTTCAGAGTTTCGAAACATTTCTAAAAATCTTTGAATTTTCTAAACCAGCAGTTCTGTCTTGAAACCATGTTTGTTTTCAAACTGAGATTCATCCCAATATATATAATATACATAATATAATATAATATGTATATCAGATCAGAAAAACTGACCAGGAATTAGACCAGGAAATGAAACGACAGGTCCATACCTTTAAAATGAACCATTAACCACCTCTCTACATGCTGTACAGCCCAAGATATGAAGAGATCACTGATCAAGAAGTTATGGGGTGGGAGGATGACAGATGACATTCCAAAGGCTGCACCTCCACCTCGCCGCTGGCGAGCACAGACAGATTGGGTTTAAAGTACAAGTGGGGGCCCACGAGTGAGTGGAACCACAGGTTCTGAGTGGGAGGGGCCAAGTGGGGCTGCAAATAAAAGGGCCAAGGGGGCTACAAGGAAAGAAGCCAAAGGTGTGCCTGCAAGGGAAGGGGCCAAGGAGGACCTTCAAGAGATGGGGACAAAGGGGGGCTGCAAAAGGAAGGCACAAGAGTGGGAAGAGCCATTTGGGCTGCAAGGGAAGGGGTCAAGGGGAGGCTGCAAGGGGAGGAGTCACAGGGAAGAGAGACTGTCACATGTTTCAGAACAGGAAGTGCAGAGGATCTGGTGATGCTGCTACCATATCACACACAAAAATTTGTGTGATATGAAAGTAAATAGCAAAAATGTACCTAAAGTCATTTTTGGACCACAGTTCCCCTTATATATAAAATACAATAGATATATATAATAAATATAAATATAAAACATGAGCAGGATTTCCATCTAGATTTTAAGATAAACAATAGATACAGGAATCATATAGATATAATCTGTTAAGATTAACAGGTTTCTTGTAGGTAGTAATATGAGAAGAGCTTCTATTGACTATTCAAGTATTGATCTTATCAGAAATAGAACTGTTTGTAAAATATTAGAAATACAGTAGCAGAGATAGTAGAACTTTCACAGCTCACTTCTAATGCAAGCGGGCAGTCAAGGAAGTAGGTGTTGGCTTTCCTATAAAAGATTCAAGTTCACTTTGGTTCACTGAGGATATGGTACAGAAAGAACTAAATAAGGTTAATATTAGTAAATCTCCTGGACCGGATAAAATACATCCTCGGGTACTTAAGGAGCTAAGTTCAGTTTTATCTAGGCCATTGTTTCTTATTTTTGCAGATTCCCTCATGTCCGGTGGTGTGCCTCTGGATTGGAAAAGGGCTGATGTTATTCCAATATTTAAAAAGGGTAGTCGTTCACAGCCGGGTAATTACAGGCCTGTAAGTTTAACTTCAGTGGTGGGGAAGATCCTGGAAAGTTTAATAAGGGATCATGTTCTAGAGTATGTTTCAAGGACTGACATTGTAAGTAGTAACCAGCATGGATTTAGGAGGAATAGATCTTGTCAAACTAACTTGCTTGGATTTTATGAGGAAGTGAGTAGGAATTAAGAGTAGGAATAGCTGTAGATGTAGTTTGCTTGGATTTTGCTAAGGCTTTTGATACAGTCCCCCATAGGCGACTAATATATAAACTAAGGTCTGTTGGTCTGGGGAGTCACATTTGTACATAGATAGAAAATTGGTTAATGAATAGGATGCAGAGAGTAGTTGTAAATGGGGCTTCATCATTATGGACTAAAGTGCTAAGTGGGGTGCCACAGGGTTCTGTGTTGGGGCCGCTTCTATTTAACCAGAACAACAGTATATGTATTAATTCCAGTAATACTCAATATTATATAATATCCCCGTACCAACCAAAACTACAGTATATGCACTAATACCAGTAATACTCAATATTATATAGTATCCCCGTACCAACCAGAACTACAGCTTATGTGTACCTACCTCTCTCTGGCTCCTGCAGGTTTTAGTGAAGACGGGAGGTAAAGGAGCTTGTATTAGTTACCTTACTTCTCTCCTGTCTCCTGCAGGTTTTTTATTGAAGAACAGGAGGGAAAGAGCTGTGTCTTAGTACATTACCTTCTCTCCTGTTCATGCAGGTATTTATTGAAGAAAAGGAGGTAATAAAGGAAGGGTCTTAGTACCTACCTTCTCTCCGTCTCCGCAGGTTGTATTGTAGAAAAGGAGGTAGGAGCTGTGTCTTAGTACCTACCTATCTCCTGTCTCCTGCAGGTTATTGTAGAACAGGAAGGTAACGGAAGCTGTCTTAGTACACCTTACTTCTCTCCTGTCTCCTGCAGGTTTATGTAGAACAGGAGGCTAAAGGGAGCTGTGTCTTAGTACCTTACCTTCTTCCTGTCCCTGCAGGGTTTATTGTAGAACAGGAGGTAAAGGAGCTGTCCTTAGTACCTTACCAGGTAATAGTATAAAAAGGCCAGGAGCCGACTCCTGTCTCCTGCATGTTATATTGAAGAAGCGGAGTAAAGGAGCTGGTCTTTAGTACCTTACCTTCTCATCCTGTTCTTCCTGTAGGTTGAAATGTTATGGAAAAGAATATAGAGGCTGTGTCTTAGTACCTACCTTCTCTCTTCTCTGCAGGTTTCTTGTTTAGAACAGGAGGGAGGTGGTAAAGGAGCGGTCTAGTACCTACCTTCTCTCCTGATCTCCTGAGGTTCTAGTGAAGAACGGGAAGGTAAAGGAGCTGTGCTTAGTACCTTACTCTATCCTGTTCCCTGTAGGTTTATGAAGAACGGGAAGTAAGGAGCTGTGTCTAGACCTTACTTCTCTCCTGTCTCCTGCAGGTTTTATTGTAGAAGGAAGGGTTTTTTTGTTTTGTTAAAAAAAGGGGGGGGAGCGTCTTAGGACCTTACCTTCTCTCCTGTCTCCTGCCGGTTATTGAAGAAAGGGACGGTAAGGAGCTGTGTTCTTAGTACCTTACCTTTCTTCCTGTCTTGTAGGTTATTGAAGAATGGGAGGTGTAAAGGAGCTGTCTTAGTACCTTACCTTTCTACTGTCCTCCTGAGGTGTTATTGTAGAACGGGAGGTAAAGGAGCTGTCTTAGTCCTTACCTTCTCTCCTGTCTCCTGCAGGTTTGATTGAAGAAAAGAGAGTAAAGGACTGTCTAGGACCTTACCTTCTCTCTGTTCCGCAGGTTTTATTGTAGAAACAGGGAGGTAAAGGAGCTGTCTTAGTACCTTACCTTCTCTCCTGTTCCTGCAGGTTTTATTGAAAAGAACGGGAGGTAAAGGAGCGTGTCTTAGTACCTTACATTCTTCCTGTCTCCCTGCAGGTTTTATGAAGAAGGGAGGTGTTAAAGAGCTGGTCTTAGTACCTTACCTTCCTCCTGTCTCGGCAGGGTTTAGTGAAGAATGGGAGGTAAAGGAGCTGTCTTAGTACCTTACTTCTTCTACTGTCTCCTGGCAGGTTGATTGTACACGGGAGGTAAAGGAGCTTTGGTCTAGTACCTTAACTTATCTCCTGTCTCCTGCAGGTTTTTATTTGAAAAGTTTAAAAACGGGAGGTAAAGGAGCTGTCTTAGTACCTACCGTCTCTATCCTGCTCCAGCAGGTTTATTGAAGAACGGGCGTGTGAGACACAGCTCCTCCGTTGTTCAATTAAAACTGAATACCCAATTTTAAAGGGAGAGATACCCTTTAAGCAGGGGTGGTCCCTAGGGTTTTTGGCACCTGAAACCAAAATTTCTGTAAAATAAAAGATTTATTAGGCAAAAAGATTGTCAACCTGCATCAAGTCAAGGAGACTCTTCAGAGGGCCCTAACTAGCCTAACCAGTTAACTTAAGAAGCCTGAGCCCAACCTAGAAGTCTAACTAGCCTAACCTAACTAGCTCTAACCCCCCACCCACCCATAGCCTACTCACAACTATAACCTAGCCTAACCTAAGAGTCTACAGACAAAAAACAAGTCTAACTAGCTACCTAACAAGTCTAACTAACCTAAACTTAGCCTAAACAACCTACCCTAGCCTATCTAACCTAGCCTAACCAAACTAGTCTAACCTAGCTAACTAACAAGTCTACCCTAGTCCTAACCAAACTAGGTCTAACCTAACCAACCTTGACAAAACTAAAGCTACGCTAACCATATTAATATCCAAACATATCTTTAGTGAAGAAAAGGATTAAAAAAGATCAATGCGCAGCAAAATATATGTTTAGTATAGCAATCTTGTAAACTATAGTCCACATCATATCTGAAGTTAGGAAAAATTCATCAAATTTAATTAGCAGACAATACCCAGTCCCTGGTAAAAAAGTACAGTGGCAATAAACTAACAATGCCCACAATGCGCGGTACAAATGACCACAGTGATCGGTCATAATGCCGGCCCACTTGTTGGGGGGGGATGGGGGGTGTACATAAAAATCATAGCGTGCACACGGTGACTTAGTGGTTCAGCAACTGACCCTGCAGCGCTGAGGGTCCTGCGAGTTTGATTCCAACCTTGGTACACCTCTGCAAAGAATTGTATGTTTCTCCCCGTGCTCTTGCATGGGTTTCCCTCTGGGCACTCCGGTGTCCCCCACAATAATAAAGACTACCTGATAGGTTGTTGTGTCAAATAAGTGCTTAGATTATAAGATTTTGGGCGAGGGGCCGATGTGAATGAGATATTAATTGTAAGCACGCGGAATATGTACCGCTTATAAGAATAAATACATACAATAATGCCGAAGTGATTGGTAACTAAATCATGCCCGCAATGATTGGTCAATAATCCTGCCGCGTTGATTGGTCTAAATCATGCCCGCAGTGATTGGTCATAATCCTGCCCGCAGTGTGGTATTATTAATCCTGCCCCCGTGATTGGTACATGATCCTGCCCGAGTGATGGTAAATGATCCTGTCCACAGTGATTGTACATAAATCCTGGCCCGTAAGTAGATGAATGCCGTAGTCCAACCCCTGCTAGGTGATGTGATAACATGATCCTACCCGCAGTGATTGGCACATGTAACCTGCCCACACGTAATTGTTACATAATCCTACCCAGTGAGTTTTTTGGTACATTAATCCTGATCCACAGTAAATCGATATGTCCACAGTAATCTTGGTACATCATTCCTTCCGTGACAGTTTGGGTAGATTTATCATTAATATATCTATCTTGTTACAGATGAGGATAGGAGTGTAAGGGTAGATTTCATCATATGAGATATATAGATACCTTACTGTGCTGGTTTAACGGTAGGTAGGAGTGGGGTAGATTTTAATCACATAGTAGATATATAGATCCCATATCACTGTGCTGGTTACCGGAAATTAGGTATGGGAAGGTTAGATTTAAATCATATATAGATATCATATACTGTGGCTGGTTGACCAGATAGGTTAGGATGTTAAGCTTTGTAGATTTAGTCATATATAGATATTCATAACTGTGCTGCTTACCAATAGGTAGGATGTAAGGTTAGATTATCATACTTAGATATTAGATATCATTCTCATACTGTGCTGGTTACCCGGATACGGTATGATGTAAGCGTTTAGATTTATCATATATAGCTATCATATACTGTGC
Organism: Hymenochirus boettgeri; assembly: GCA_019447015.1. NCBI lineage: Eukaryota > Metazoa > Chordata > Amphibia > Anura > Pipidae > Hymenochirus > Hymenochirus boettgeri. The sequence continues at coordinate 61,445 of JAACNH010000630.1, read as the reverse complement.
TGCTTACCAGATAGTAGGATGTAAGGGTAGATTTATATATTAGATATTAGATAATATACGTGCTGGTTACCGCGGATTAGGTAGATGGATGTAAGCGTAGGTTATCCCCCCATATAGAATACATATACTGTGGCTGGTTACCAGATAGGTAGGATGCTACCCCAAGGTTAGATTGTTATATTATAGAATATAGATACCATCTACTGTTGCTGGTTACCATATCAGGCCCCTCCATGATAGGTGTAGATGTATCATATATAGGAATACACATAACTGGTGCGGGTTATCGGATAGGTAGATGTAAGTCGTAGATTATTCATATATAGATAATAATAATACCATATACTTGCTGGTTACCATATAGGTAGGATGTAACGGGTAGATTTATCAATACTAGATCCTTATAGTGTTGCGGTTATCGGCTAGGTAGGATTAGCGTAGATTTATCATTTATATAGATATATAGATACATATTACGTGTGGTTACCATATAGGTAGATGAAGGGTAGATTTATCATATATAGATACCATATACTGTTCTGGTTATCGGAAATAGGTAGGTTAAGTCGTGAGATTTATCAGTATATAGATATATAGATACCATGAATCTGGCTGGTTTACCGGATAGGTAGGTGGTAACGCGTAGATTTATCAATATAAGAATCATATTACTGTTCTGGTACCAGATAAGTAGGATGCATAGGGTAGAGTTTTCATATATAGATTATAGAGACCAATAACTGTGCTGGTTACCGGATAGTAGGATGTTAAGGGTAGATTTATCAATATAGATATATAGATACCATAGCCTGTGCTGGCTTACCGATATGTAGGATGTAAGGGTAGGATTTCATATAAGAATATAGTAAATATCATATACTGACTGTGCTGGTTACCAGATAGGTAGGATGTAAGGGTATGATTTTATGATATAATAGTATATATAGATTCCATATGCTGTGCTGGTTACCGGATAGTAGGATGTAAGGGTAAGATGATTTGATATATAGATATCGAGATACGTGCTGGTTACCGGAGGTAGGATGGATGTATAGGATAGATTTATCATACTATAGATATATAGATAACCATATATTGTGCTGGTTACAGGATAGTAGGATGTAAGGGGATTATCAGATAAATCCATATAGATACCTATTGCTGTGCTGGTTTACCGGGATAAGGGTAGGCATATATTGGTAGATTATCATATATAATCATCCTGGAAGAATACCATCATACATGTGCTGGCTACCAGCGATAGTAGATTAAGGGTAGATTTATCATATGCTGGATATCATATACTGTACTGGTTCCAGAGGTAGTAGGATGTAGAAGTAGTATTCATCATATATAGATATATATACTGTTGTTACCAGATAGGTAGGTGTAAGGTGTAGAATTTATCATATATAGATATATAGATACCATATACTGTTGTGGTGTACCAAGATAGGTAGGATGTAGGGTATATTTATCAATATAGGATACCATATACTGTGGCTGGGTACCAGATAGGTTTGGATAAGGAGACTTTATCATATATAGATATATAGATACCATATACTGTGCTGGGTTACCGAGAAGGGTTAGGATGTAAGGGTAGATTTTCACATATAGTATATAGATACCATATACTGTGCTGGGTTACCAAGGTAGGATGTAAGGTAGATTTATTACTATAAGATATAGGATACCATATACTGTGCTGCTTACCAGATCAGGTAGATGTAAGGGTAGATTATCATATATAGATATATAGATTACCTTAATACTGTGCTGGTTATCCTGATAGGTAAATGTAAGGTATATTATCATATATGAATATATAATACTATAACGTGCTGACGTTCCGGATAGGTAGGATGTTAAGGGTATTTTTTACAATATAATAATAGATACCATATACTGTGCGTGGTCCACCGGATAGGTAGGAGTAATGTAGTTTATCATAATAGATATATAGATTACCCATAACTTGCTGCGTTACCAGATAGGTAGGATGTAGGTTTAATTTATCATATATAGATATATAGATCTATATACTGTGCTGGTTACCAATTAGAGGAAGTAATGGGTAATTATCATATCTAGATATCATTAACGTGCGGGTACCAGATAGTAGGAATTTAAGAGGAAGATTTTAATTATAGATATATAGATATTCATGTACTGTCTGCTGGTTACCGGTAGGTAGGATGTAAGGTAGATTTATCTATACTAGTATATACTACCATATAAACTGTGCTGGTTACCGGATAGGTTAGGATGTAAGGGTTAGAGTTATGATAACTAGATATATATTACTGTACCTGGTTACCGGATAGGTAGGATGTTAAGGGTAGATTATCATATTAGACTATCATTACTATCGGGTTACCAGATGTAGGAGTAAAGGGTAGATATACATGACTATAGGACCATATCGGTGATGGTTATTGATAGGAGATGTAAGGTAGAATTTTCATTATAGATATATAGATACCATATACTGTGCGTGGTTACACGATAGGTAGGATGTAAGGGTTGATTTATCATATATACATATAGATACCCACTACTGTACTGTTACAGATAGGTAGGTGTAAGAGTAGATCATCAGATATAGATATGATATACTGTAATGGTTACCAGATAGGTAGGATGTAAGGGTAGATTTATCATACTAAATATAAGATACCATAGCTGTACTGCGTTACCAGATAGAGGTAAGGATTGTAGGGTAATTTATCATATATAGATATTAGATACATATTATGTGACGGTTACCGGCATAGGTAGGATTAGGGGTTTGAGATTATCATATATAGATGTATGAGATACCATAATACTTGCTGGTTCCGGATAGGTTAGGATGTAAGGGGTAGTTTTATCATATATAGATATATACGTACCATATACTGTGGCTGGTTACCAAGTAGGTAGGATTAGGTACATTATCATATTAGAAACCATATGCTTGGTTGCTTACCGGATAGTAGGATGTCAGGTAATTTATCATATATGATATATAGATACCATATACTGTGCCGGTACGGATGGTAGGATTAAGGGGAGATTATATAATAGATATATAGATACCATATACTGTGCTGGTTAACGGTAGTGGTATAGTAAGGTTAGATTATTCATAGATAGATATATAGATATCATATACTGTGCGGTTACAGATATAGTGATGTAAGGGTAAGATTTATCAATATAGAATTATAGATACCATATACTGGTCTGGTTACCGGATACGGTATGATTGTAAGGGTAGATTTATCATATATAGATATATGATACCCATATGACTGGCTGGTATACCGATAGGTAGGATGTAAGGTAGATTTATCCTATACTAGATATATAGTAACCATATACTGTGCTGGTGACCGGATAGTAGGATGTAAGGGATTTTAATCAATATTAGATGTTTAGATCCATCATACTTTGCTGGGTTAACCGGATAGGTAGGATGTAAGGTAGTTTTTAATTATAGATTCCATAGTATACCATCGATCTGTGCGTGGTTACCAGATAGGTAGATGTAAGGTATTATCATATAGAGCATATAAATACCATATCTTTGTGCTGGTTACCGGTAGGTAGGATGTACGGTGGTAGATTTGTATATAGATATATAGAACAGTATGGTGCTGGTTAACCGATAGGTAGGATGTAAGGGTCAGGAAAAATTTATCATATATAGATATATAGATACCAATACTGTGCTGGTTACCGGATAGTATGAATGTAAGGGTTAGATTTTATCATTACTAGATAATATAGATTACCATTATTGTGCGGTTACCGGATAGGGTAGGATGTGTAGGTAGGAATTTATCATTGATATCGATATGTATATTCATATACTGTGGCTGGTTACCAGATGGTAGGATGTAAGGGTAGATTATCTATATAGATATATAAATACATATACGTGCTGGTTACACGATAGGTTATTATGTAAGGGTAGATTTATCATATATAGAAGATATATAGATACCCTCTACTGGGTCGCTGGTTACCAGATAGGTAGGATTGTAAGGGAGCATTAAACCTCTAATGAGTTTTCTTGACGAGAGAGAGTGGAAATAGAATTCCGATGATGGGAAGCTACGGTAAATCATCTACCTACTGTAAATTGGTAATAATCCTGCCCACAGTGATGGTCATAATCTGTCCACATTGATCGGTACATAACCTATCCACAGTGATTGGTACATAATCCTGTCCACACTGATCGTACATATCTACATATCGGAACCTACACGGATGGGTACGTAATCCTATCCACAGTGATGGTACAATAATCCTGCCCACAGTGATTGGTACATATCCTGTCCCAGTGATTGGTACAAATCCTGTTCCACAGTGATTGTAATATCCTATCCACAGATTGGTACTAACCCTGTCACATTCATTGGTACATAATCCTACCACAGTGATTGGTACATATCCTGTCTTACAGTGATTGGTACATAATCCTTCCACAGGATTCGGGTACATAATCCTATCCACATGATTGGTACATAATCCTATCACAGTGATGGTACATTATCCGTCCACAGTGATGGGTATAATCCATACCAGTGATTGGTACATAATCCTACCCACAGTGAGGTGGTACATTAATCCATCCACGTGATTGGTACATAATCCTATCCACAGTGCATTGGTACATATTTGTTCACAGGATGTACATAATCTATCCACAGTGATTGGTACATAATCACTTATCCACAGTGATTGGTACATAATCCTATCCTACAGTGATGGTACATAATCCTTCCACAGTGATTGGTACACTAACTGATTAGTCGATTAATCCATCTCACATCATGGGTACAACAAATCTACCACCCACAGTGATGGTACATAATCCTAGTCCACAGTGATCGGTACCTAATCCTATCCACAGTGATGGGGTACATTAATCCTATCCACAGTGAGGTACATAATCCTATCTACAGTGATTGGTACATAATCTATCCACAGTGATGGTACATATCCTATCCACAGTGTGGGTACATAATCCTATCTCAGGATGGTACAATCTATCACAGTGATTGGTACATAATCTATCCACAGTGATGGGTACCAATTCCTATCCACAGTGAGGGTACATAATCCTATCTACAGGATGGTACATTCATCTCCACAGTGAGTACATTAATCCTATCACATGATGGTACATAATCCTATCCACAGGATGGTACATAATCCTATCACAGTGTGATTGGTTACATAATCCTATCCACGTGATTGGTACAAACGTGTCCACAGTGATTGGTACATAATCCTATCCACAGTGATTGTACATTAATCCTATCCAATGTACATAAGCATCACAGTGATGGTACATAATCCTATCCACAGTGATGGGTACATAATCCTATCCACAGTGATTGGTACATAATCCTATCCACAGTGATCGGTACATAATCCTGTCCACAGTGATTGGTACATAATCCTATCCACAGTGATGGGTACATAAATCCTATCCACAGTGATCGGTACATAATCCTATCCACAGTGATGGGTACATAATCCTATCCACAGTGATCGGTACATAATCCTATCCACAGTGAATGGTACATAATCCTACCCACAGTGATCGGTACATAATCCTATCCACAGTGATCGGTACATAATCCTGTCCACAGTGACGGTACATAATCCTCCACAGTGATTGGACTAATCCGTCACAGTGATGGTACATAATCCTATCCACAGTGAATGGTACATAATCCTACCCACAGTGATTGGTACATAATCCTATCCACAGTGATCGGTACATAATCCTACCCACAGTGATCGGTACATAATCCTATCCACAGTGATCGGTACATAACCTTCCACCAGTGATCGGTACATTATCCTTCACAGTGATCGGTACATAATCCTCCACAGTGATCGGTACATAATCCGTCCACAGTATGGTACATAATCCTGCACACGTGATTGGTACATAATCCGTCCACAGTGATCGGTACATAAATCCTATCCACAGTGATCGGTACATAATCCTATCCAAAGTGATCGGTACATAATCCGTCCACAGTGTGGTACCTAAATCATCCACAGTGATCGGTACATAATCCTATCCACAGTGATCGGTACATAATCCTGTCCACAGTGATGGTAATAATCCTATCCCACAGTGATCGGTACATAATCCTGTCCACAGTGATCGGTACATAATCCTGTCCACAGTGATCGGTACATAATCCTTCCACAGTGATCGGTACATGATCCCATCCACAGTGATCGGTACATATCTCCACGTGATCGGTACATAATCCTGTCCACAGTGATCGGTACATATCTGTCCACATGAATGGTACATAATCCTGCCACAGTGATCGGTACATAATCCTGTCCACAGTGATCGGTACATAATCCTGTCCACAGTGATCGGTACATAATCCTACCCACAGTGATCGGTACATAACCTATCCACAGTGATCGGTACATAATCCTACCCACAGTGATCGGTACATAATCCTACCACAGTGATCGGTACATAATCCTACAACAGTGATCGGTACATAATCTACCACAGTGATCGGTACATAATCCTATCCACAGTGATGGTACATAATCCTATCACAGTGATGGTACATAATCCTATCACAGTGATTGGTACATAATCCTGTCCACAGTGATTGGTACATAATCCGTCCACAGTGATCGGTACATAATCCTACCCACAGTGATCGGTACATAATCCTATCCACAGTGATCGGTACATAATCCTATCCACAGTGATCGGTACATAATCCTATCCACAGTGATTGGTACATAATCCTGCCCACGTGATTGGTACATAATCCTGCCACAGTGATTGGTACATAATCCTATCCACAGTGATTGGTACATAATCCTGATCACAGTGATTGGTACATAATCCTACCACAGTGATTGGTACATAATCCTATCCACAGTGATTGGTACATAATCCTGTCCACAGTGATTGGACATAATCCTATCCACAGTGATTGGTACATTACAATCTATCCACAGTGATCGGTACATAATCCTATCCACACAGTGATTGGTACATAATCTGCCACAGGATTGGGACATAATCCTATTCCACAGTGACGACGTGACGGTACATAATCCTATCCACAGTGAGTACATGAATCCATCCACAGTGAGACATAATCCTATCCACAGTGATTGGTACATAATCCTGTCCACAGTGATTGGTACATAATCCTATCCCACAGTGATTGGTACATAATCCTACCCACAGTGATTGGTACATAATCCTACCCACAGTGATTGGTACATAATCCTGTCCACAGTGATCGGTACATAATCCGTCCACAGTGATCGGTACATAATCCTATCCACATGTGGTCAATCGTTCACAGTCATCCTATCACAGTGATCGGTACATTAATCCTATCACAGTGATCGGTACCTAATCCTATCCCAGTGATTGGTACATAATCGTACTGCCACAGATTGGTACATAATCCTGCCACATGATGGTTACATAATCCTTCCAAGTGATGGTATATCCTATCCACAGTATTGGTCCTAATCTACCACAGGATCGGTATTCCTTCCACATATCGGTACAAATCTATCCACATGATCGTACTAATCCTATCCCACAGTGATTGGTACATAATCCTGTCCACTGATTGGTACTAAATCCTGTCCACAGTGATTGGTACATATCCTATCCACGTGTGTACTATCCTACCCACGTGATGGTTACATAATCCTATCCACAGTGATCGGTACATAATCCTATACACAGTGATCGGACATATCCTCTATCACAGTGATTGGTACATACATCCTACTCCACAGTGATGTGAGAATTCCTATCCACAGTGATCGGTACATCATCCTATCCCACGTGATTGGTACAAATCCTACCCCATAGTGTTGTTACATAATCCTACCACAGTGCTATCGGGTACATTAATCTATCACAGTGATCGTACATAATCCTATCCACAGTGATCGGTACATATCCTATCACAGTGATTGTACATATTCCTCTCACAGTGATTGGTCCAAATTCCTATCCCAGTGATCGGTAATCACTACCACATGATTGGTCCATTCCTACCATATCCTCAGAATCCTACCACGTGTCGGTACATAATCCTATCACAGTGATCGGTACATACTCCTATCCCACGTGATCGGTACCTATATCGTCCCACAGTGATTCGCACTATCCATCCATATGGCTATCTACACAGTGATCGGTACAACTTCTAACCCCATATCGGTACATAATCTCACCACCAGTGTCAGGTTCCATATCCTTCTCCCGTCCTTGCGCGCGCTACAACCTGACAGCCTGTGGGGACCCCCGTGCTTGTTCGCCGCCGTCCACGCCAGCTCCCCGATGTGATGTGGGCCTGGCACGATAGGACATTTCATCATAACACCACGCAAGTTCGTTCCCTGGTGGCACACTCGAGCACTAACTTAACAGGACGATTACTAGATTCTTAGTATGCAGTGCCTCATACCAGAAGCCTTCTTCGCCGGCCCCCTGGCGCGTACCATCTAAACCACCGCCCCCTCAAGATCACCACACAGAACGAGACCAGTGGTTTACCTAGGTCTCTATCCACAGGCCGCTTCCTAGGGTCCTCCACAGAAACTGCTCTGCATCGATTAGTCATTTATATTCCCTAACTGTCCCAATTACTCCCATGCGATTGTTATGGGCCGACACCCTCACCCTAGCCACTCAATCAGACCCGAGCCGTTCACCGGAAGATCTGCCATCGACAGGTCGAGGTGCGCGGTGATGTGTGGTCTGCAATCAGTAGCTTGCCCGCAGCCAGGTCGACGATTGGAAGAGAGAGCCAATCCGGGGCTACAGACGTTCCTGATAACACACCGTCCGGCGTTCTCCCTATGGTACATATACGTCTTGTCCTCGAACGGCCGATTAATCTCCTGTCCGACAGACATTCGGAAAATTATTCCATCTAGGACACATCTAGCAGACACACGGACTGATTTCTGAACTGCCCTCCACACACATCCACTCTTGAGACTATCCCCCCATCACTAAGCACCGTGATACCCTGGTAATACCCTGCACCTGTCCCACCGAGCGCCTACTTAGACCTCCGCTCGATCAGTACATAATTTTCAACTGTGCCACTAGCAGAAGTTACCCCGGCGCGCAGCAATGAGAGAGTTCGAGGGAGTACTGTGATCGGTACATTAATCCTATCCACCGTGATCGGTAAGTACATAATCCTATCCACGTGATCGGTACAAATCCTATCCACAGTGATTGGCACATAACCGCCCCACACGTGATGGTACATATCCATCCACAGTGATTGGGTAACATATCTACCCACAGTGATTGGACATAATCCTACCACATTGATCGGTACATAATCCTGTCCACAGTGATCGACATAATCTGTCCACAGTGATCGTACATATCCTATCCACAGGGATCGGTACATAATCCGATCCACAGGTGAGCGTCATAATCATCCACAGTGATCGGTAACATAATACTATCCAACAGTGATCGGTTACATAATCCTGCCCAACAGTGATTGGTACATAATCGCCACAGTGAATTGGACATAATCCGGTCCACAGTGATGGTACATTAATCCTATCCACAGTTTATTGGTTAAATAATCCTACCACAGGATCGGTAATAATCCTATCCACAGGTGATTGTACATAACCTACCACAGTGATCGGTTACATAATCCTATCCACCAGTGATTGGTACAAATCCTGTCCACAGTGATTGGTAATAATCCTATCCACCGTGATTGGTACAATCCTAATCACAGTGATCGGTCCTAATCCTAGCCACAGTGATTGGTAAATAATCCATCCACAGTGATGGTACATATCACCCACAGTGAATCGGTAAATAATCCGATCCACAGTGATCGGTACATAATCATATCAACAGTGATTCGGTACATAATCCATCCACAGTGATTGGTTACATAAACTATCACAGTTGATTGGTACATAATTCCCTATCCACGTGATCGGTACATAATCCTATCCACAGGGATTGAGTAATAATCCTCCCCATAGTGATTGGTTACAAATCCTACCCCAGTGATAGGTACTAATACTACAACAGTTGTCGGTACCTAATCCTTATCAACAGTATCGGTACTATCCTATCCACAGTGCTTGCTACATAAGCCTGCCACAGTGATTGCTACATAATCCTATCCACGTGATGGATACATATTCTACCCACAGTTCCGCGTACATAATCCTATCCACAAGTGATTGGTACATAATCCTTCTACTGTGATTGGTACATATCCTATCCACAGTGATTGGTTACATAATCCTGTCCACAGTGATGGTACAAAATCCGGTCCACAGTGATTGGTACATAATCCTATCCACAGTGATGGTACATAATCCTACCACAGTGATTGGTACATAATCATACCCACAGTGATTGGCCACATATCCTACCACGTGATTGGCACCTAATCCTACCACAGTGATCGGTACAAGTCCTGTCCACAGGATTGGTACATAATCCTATCCACAGTGGATTGTAAATAATTCCTATTCCACAGTGATGGTAACATAATCCTATCCACCGTGATGGTACATAATTCTACCAACAGTGATTGGTACTTTAATTCCTACCCCAGTGATTGGCACATAATCTTAACCACAGGATTGGGTACATAATTATCCACAGTGATCGGTACTATCCTATCCACAGTGGATTGGTACATATCTATCCACCAGTGATCGGACATAATCCTATCCACAAGTATGGGTACATAATCAG
>JAACNH010000630.1:38421-49520 GCA_019447015.1 Hymenochirus boettgeri | reverse complement strand
GCTTCCAAGACATTCCTGGGTAAGAACCAGAAAAAAATGAGCCTGAAATGGTTGGAAACGGTAAAGTAATGTAGGTGTCATCGATGGCTGATAAATAATAAAGGTGCCTTTATACTTGGAATAATGGACGGTTCTGCTTTTACTTTGGTGATAAAGGGCCATATTCACCTCACTCTCCTTAAAGAAAATGAGCCCAAGAATGAAATACTGTATGCAAATGTTATTTACAGTTTGAATGGAAAGTCTCGTCAATTTCTCGCCACTTTTCCCCTTTTGCATCTGAAAAACGTTAAAAATCCTTCCTTTTTAGACAATTCGGTCACTTTTTTACCTGCACATTATAAAAAAGCATGAACACGATAGGAATGCATTATAAGCTGTGCTTGTGTTCATTTTAAATAGGTGATACAGCAGACATGGCATAGCTCAGAATCATGGGGGAAATGCCAGCAGTCCTAGGAAGCAATGTATACAACCAATGACAGTTGGGACAGGGATCTCAATAGAGGACATCACAAGTGCAGCTGTCCAAGAGGAACGTCTTTGTTTTCATTAAAATCACAGGAACCCCATTAAATATAGTTACCATGAAAGGGCAACTGTGGTCCCTATACAGGTGTCTCCCAAGATCCCGTTCACACATTTCAAACAAGCTTAGGGTGGTGTTTCTAGCTTGTCTGGATCTTAAGTTACAGTCTTTTAAATTTACAGTTTCTGGTCTGTCCTATCTGTTTATGTCTCTGTAACAGGCACATGATGAGCTGTGTAAAATAACTCAACCCCACAAAATTATTCTAAAGCAAATTACAGACCTACAACTATTCACTGTCCTACCTTCTACCCACGGGCACCTTAGGGAGAGAAACACTTTTCTTTTCAGGCTTGTGGCTAGTTTTTAAAACGATTAAGACATTTAGGCGTGTGGCTTATGATGCATGATGAGTAAATATCGAATATCGAATCCGCGAGTAAAATGTCTATTATACCTATACGGGAGTAAATATCGAATATCGAATCTGTGAGTAAAATGTCTATTATACCAATACGCGAGTAAATATCGAATATCGAATCTGTGAGTATAATGTCTATTATACCAATACACGAGTAAATATCGAATATCGAATCCACAAGTAAAATGTCTATTATACCAATACCACAGGGAGTGGTAACTACTCCTGCCCACAGTATTGGTACATAATCCTGTCCACAGTATTGGTACAATATCCTGTCCACCGTGCTTGGTACATAATCCACCACGTGATCGGTACATAATCCTGCCCACAAGGTGATCCGGTACACTATCCTATCCACCAGTGATTGGTACACATAAATCCTAGTCCACAGTGATCGGATAACGTGATCGGTACATAATCTATCACAGTGATTCGTACATAATCCTAATCACAGATGTCGGTACATATCCACCTATCCACAGTGATTGGTACATAATCCCTATCCACATCGGACTAGTTCACAGTGATGGTACATAATCCTATCCACAGTGTTGGTACACTAATCCGCCCACATGAGTGTTACATATCCTACCATCCCACAGTGATTGGTACATAATCCTGTCCACATGATCGTACATATCCTGTCCACAGTGCATCGGTACATGAGATCGGTCACTATCATCCACAGTGATCGACTAATCCTATCCACAGTGATCGGTACATACTCCTATCCACATTGATCGGTACATAACCTCCCCGCAGTGATTGGTACATAATCTGCCCACAGTGATTGGTACATAATCCTGCCACATGATTGGTACATAATCCTTCCACAGTTATTGGGTACATAATCCTACCCACCAGTTGGGTGGATGGAAAAAAAAATCGTTACATAATCCTATCCACAGTGATCGGTACATAATCTATCCCAGTGATCGGTACATATCCTATCCACAGTGATTGGTACATAATCCTGTCCACGTGATTGGTACTAATCCTGTCCACAGTGATTGGTACAATATCCTATCCACAGTGATTGGTACTAAATCCTACCCACAGGTGATCGTTACATATATCCTATCCACACTGATCGGTGACATAATCCTATCCAGTGATGGTACTAATCCTATCCACAGTGATCTGGTACATACATCCTATCCCAGTGATTGGTACTATCCTATCCACAGTGATCGGTACATTAATCCTGTCCACAGTGATTGGTACCTAATCCTAACCAAGTGATTGTACATAATCCTACCCACAGTGACGGTACATAATCCTATCCACCTTCCAACATGATCGGTTAACCTACATCCTATCCACAGTGTCGGTAACAGTACTCGATCCCAGTGATTCGTACATAATCCTATCCACAGTGATGGTACATAATTCCATCCACATGTCGGTACATAATCCTATCCACAGTGATGGTACATAATCCTAACCTAGTGATCGGTAACATAATCCGACCCACGGTCGGCTTTACATAACCTATCCACAGTGATCGGTACATAAGCCTACCACAGTGTACATCGTGTACATAATTCTCCTGTCCAACCGTGATTTCTACATAATCCTATCCACACAGTGATCGGTACATAATTACTATAAACCAACAGTATCGGTACATAATCCTACACCTCACAGTGATCGGTACATAATCCTATCCACAGTGATCGGTACATAAGCCTATCCACATTGATCGGTACATAATCCTATCCACCAGTGATTGGTACATAATCCCTGCTTTCCACAGTGATGGTACATATCCTGTCCACAGTGATTGGTACATATCCGACTACACTGCATAGGTACTATCCTATCCAACAGTGATCGGTACATATCCTATCCACAGTGATCGGTACATATCCTACCCAGTTGTCATAATCCTACATAGTGATGGTACATAACCTTCCACAGTGATTGGTACATAATCCTCTCCACAGTGATTGGTACATAATCCTGCCACAGTGATTGGTACATACTCCTGCATCACATGATTGGTACATAATCCTCCCCCACAGTGACTTGGTACATAATCCTTCCACAGTGATTGGTATAATCCTGTCCACAGTGATTGGTACATAATCCTATCCACAGTGATCGTACATAATCCTACCCCCAAGTGATCGTAACATATCTCATCCACATTGATTGTACATAATCCTATCCACGTGATCGGTACAGTGATCGGTACATAATCCTATCCACCGTGATCGTGATACAATCATCCTATCCACAGTATCGGTACTAATCCATCCACAGTGATTGGTACATAATCCTGCCCACAGTGATTGGTACATAATCCTATCCACAGTGATTGGACATACTCTCCCACCTGATTGGTACATAATCCTAACCCACAGTGATCGTTACAACATAAGCCTGTCCCACAGTGATCGTTACATCATCCTCCACAGTGATCGGTACATAATCCTAATCCACAGTGATCGGTACATAATCCTATCCACAGTGATCGGTACATAATCCTATCCACAGTGATCTGTACATAATCCTATCCACATGATTGGTACATAATCCTGCCCACAGTGATTGGTACATAATCCTGCCCACAAGTGATTGGTACATAATCCGTCCACAGTGATTGGTACAATATCTATCCACAGTTATTGGTACTAATCCTACCACAGTGATCGTTACATATCCTATCCACAGGATGGATTGGTACATAATCTATCCACAGTGATCGGTACTATCCTGTCCACAGTGATTGGTACAAATCCTGTCCACAGTGATTGGTACATAATCCTATCCACAGTGATGGTACATAATCCTATCCACAGTGATCGGTACATAATCCTATCCACAGTGATTGGTACATAATCCTAATCCACCTACAGTGGATTGGTACTAATCCTACCCCCATGATCGGTACATAATCCTATCCACGTGATCGTGACATAATATCCTCATCCACAGTGATCGGTACATATCCTATCCACAGTGATTGGATACTTCCTATCCACAGTGATTGGTACATAATCCTACCACGTGTATGGTACATAATCCTACCACAGTGGATGTACATTACATCTATTTACATTCCTCCCTACCCACAGTGATCTGTACATAATCCTATCCACAGTGTGTAATAATCCTATCCCAGTGATGGTAACTAATCCTATCCACATGATTGCTACATAATCCTGTCCACAGTGATTCTACATAATCCTATCCACAGTGATTGGTACATAATTCTACCCACAGTTATCGGTACATAATCCTATCCACAGTGATTGGTACATAATCCTATCTACAGTGATTGGTACATAATCCTATCCACAGTTGATTGGTACAATAATCCTGTCCACATTGATTGGGTACATAATCCTGCCACAGTGATTGGTACACTAGGTCTATCCACAGTGTGGTACATACCCTACCCAACAGTGATTGTACATAATCCTATCCTAACGTGATTGCACATAATCCTAACCCACATGATTGCACATAATCTAAACCACATGATTGTACATAATCCTGTCCACAGTGATTGTTACATAATCCTATCCACAGTGATGGTACCTAATCTATCACAGTGATTGGTACAAAATCCTATCCACAGTGATTGGTACATAATCCACCCACAGTGATTGGACTAACCTACCCCACGTGATTGGCCTAATCTTACCCACCGTGATGGTACATCTTTCCACAGTGATCGGTACATAATCTATCACAGTGATGGTACAACTCCCTATCCACAGTGATCTGTACATAATCATCCACAGTGATGGTACATAATCCTGCCCACATGATGGTACTAACTGCCCACAGTGATTGGTACACTGCTGAGGATTATACTCACTGGAAAACCTGACAACGACATTAATAAGACTGTATTGGAAATGACTATGGAATAATGCCTTGTATTATTAGAATTTCTGTGTATTGTTATAATAAACTATATGTTATACTACTGTATACGTGTGGATTGTTATTTCTAGCAAGTACAGTACATGGACAGAAGCTGGACCTTGATCCCGCCTGAGGGAGGACTGGCCGTAGGCTGAGGGGTCAATGCCCCGGTTGGTCTCCAGAAAGATTGCGCTGCCACAGTAGCTATAGTAAGTTACGTGTGCAAACGGCACAGGGCACCACCTCTGCTCTAACATGGGCAAGGAACAGAAGACTCTGTTCAATCCGATCTCTCTGACAGAACTTACTCGTATCTTATGCTAGCAATACCTCTTCTCCAGTTTCCTCTTGGTGTGGGGGTCCCGCAGGGTCTGTTCTTGTAGAAGCAGCAGAGCATTGTCTAAAGTTTAGCACTTAGTCAGATCATTAGCCAGTTTTATGTCAGCCCTCTAGTTTATTAGCCAGTTTTATGTCAGCCCTCCAGATCATTAACAGTGTTACGTCAGCCCTTCAATCATTAACAGTGTTACGTCAGCCCTTCAGATCATTAGCCAGTGTTACGTCAGCCCTCCAGATCATTAGACGGGTTACGTCCGCCCTCAGATCATTAGCCAGTGTTACTTCAGCCCTCTGGATCATTAGCCGTGTTCCATCAGCCTCCAGATCATTAGCCAGTTTACGTCAGCCCTTCCGATCATTAGCCAGTGTTACTTCAGCCCTCCAGATCATTAAACAGTGTTACGTCACCCTCCAAATCATTAGCCAGTGTTCTTCAGCCCTCCAGATCATTAACCAGTGTTACGTCAGCCTCCGGATCATTAGCCAGTGTTAACAATCGGCCCTCCGATCATTAGACAGGGTTATGTCAGCCCTTCAGACCATTAAGCCAGTGTTACGTCAGCCCTCCAGATCATTAGACAGTGTTACGTCAGCCCTCCAGATCATTAGCCAGTGTACGTCAGCCCTCCGATTATTAGACAGTGTTACGTCAGCCCTCCAGATCATTAGCCGTTACGTCAGCGCGTCCAGATCATTAGACAGTGTTACGTCGCCCTTAGATCATTAGCCAGTGTTATGTGGCCTTCCAGATCATTATCTAGTGTTACTCAGCCCTCCGGATCATTAGCCAGTGTTACGTCCGCCCTCCAGTTCATTAGCCAGTGTTACCAATCAGCCCTCCAGATCATTAACAGTGTTACTTCAGCCCTTTAGTCATTAGCCAGTGTTACGTCAGCCTCCAGATCATTAGACATTGTTACGTCAGCCCTCCAATCATTTAGACAGTGTTACGTCAGCCCTTAGATCATGTAGCCAGTGTTACGTCGCCTTCCATGATTTAGCTATTGTTAGTGTCAGCCTCCAGATCATTAGACGTGTTACGTCAGCCCTTTAGATCATTAGCCAGTGGTTTCGTTCAGCCCTCCAGACCATTAGCAGTGTTACGTCAGCCCTCAACCATAGCCAGTGTTCGTCGCCCTCAGATCATTAGACAGTGTTACGTCAGCCCTCCAGATCAAGACATGTTACGTCAGCCGTCCAGATCATTGAACAGTGTAGCGTCAAGCCCTTTAGATCATTAGTCCAGTGTGAGGTCGGCCTTCCATATCATTACTAGTGTTACGTCAGCCTCCGGATCATTGCCGTTGTCGTCAGCCCTCCAATCATTAGCCAGTGTTACGTCGGCCTTCCAGATCAAATAGCTATGTTACGTCGCCCGCCAGATCATTAGACAGTGTTACGTCAGCCCTTTAGATCATTAGCCAGTGTTACGTCAGCCCTCCAGACCATTAGCCAGTGTTACGTCAGCCCTCCAGTTCATTAGCCAGTGTTACGTCAGCCCTCCAGATCATTAGACAGTGTTACGTCAGTCCTCCAGATCATTAGCCAGTGTTACGTCAGCCCTCCAGATCATTAGCCAGTGTTACGTCACCCTCATCATTAGACGTGTTTACGTCAGTCCTCCGATCATTACCATGTTACGTCATCCCCGATCATTAGCCAGTGTTACGTCAGTCCTCCAGATCATTAGCCAGTGTACGTCAGCCCCTCCAGATCATTAGCCAGTGTTTAAGACCCTTTCATTTTAAATAGAACACAACCCTCTTGGTTGGTTTGGGAAATATTAAGTCTTGTATATTAAAGATATCATAATTTATGATAAATGTGCTGACCCATACTTATGTGTTGTTTGTCAGATACTGCTAATTTTGTCGTGGTGTCATCTCTAGCTTGAGCTGTCTCTGTTTTAACTCCGTGATGATCACAGAAGACACATTTATTTCACTGTATTTCCAACGTCCTAACTAGTTACTGAATTTTAAATGGATTGAGCAGTTTCCCATTTGCATTAAGCTGCCTTGCCTCTCTTAAGGGAAATACGTTTGGATCATGGGTATTGTGAATAGTAACATTTATTTTTTTCTAAGAGGCATGTTCATCCCCAAAAGGAAATGTAGCTACTGGATAGTTTAACTTTACCCCTGCGGGGTAATAATGGATCGAATCGTATCTAACCAACCTTTTGTGTAAACCACATTTGTAAAGTTGTTGGCTGTGCGAGCCCTTAAATGCTAAAATATGAACACAGGAGTAGAGTCCTGTGTGGTCTAATTTTCCGACCCAACGAACCCGACCCAAAAATACGTACCCCCCGACCCACAAGCCACTTTTCCTACACCGCTTTTAGTCTTTCTTCTTAAATTTGTACAGGGGAAGTTAAAATTGAAAGTCAAAAACTACATCTCCCAGCATTCCCTGGATGCCTTCTGATATTAAGCGCTGTAGTGGAATGCTGGGAGTTAATTGTGTGCCCACAGGTAGGAGATCCCTGGTATAGAGTACAATGTACACTTTATATTAATATCCCTACTGTCCCCTACTACCTACCCATGGGCCTCTACTGTTCCCTACTACCTAACCAGGGCCTCTCTGTCCTTACTACCTAACTATAGGCCTCTACTTCCCCTACTACCCTACCCTACCTGGGCCTCTACTGTCCCCTACTATCTACAATTAGCCTCTACTGTCCCCTACTACCTACCCAGGGCCTCTACTGTTTCCCTACTACCAAAACCTATTTCAAATGAGGCCTTTACCAATGCTTTGTAAAGAGGAAGAATAACATTTCTCTCCTTTGAATCCATACCTCTCTTTATACAAGACAATACCATGCTGGCTCTGGGCTGTTGCCGCCTGGCACTGCTTGCTACCTTTAGTTTGTATCCACCAAAACTCCAGAGCCCTTTCCAACAGGATTCACAGAGCCATTTAATAGTATAAGAAGCACACGATTTTTAAGTCAAATGCATTCACAGTTACATTTCTCAACATTGATCTCCTGCCACTTAGCACCCAATGTGACAATCATCTAGATCCCCTGCAACGATTGCACTCCTCTGAAGATTTAAAGGTTGACAAAGTTTTGTCGTCAGCAAACACAGAAACCTTGCTGACAATACCCACTTTCAAATCATTAATAAATAATTAAATAGAAGCGGCCCCAACACAGAACCCTGTGGGCACCCAATTAGCACTTTAGTCCATAATGATGAAGATGATTTTGTGCCGCTCCATAAGCGATAAGACCAGACACATAAACATGTCTACATATTTTAAAAGTTTGCCCAATTGATGCAAAACTGCACAAAACTATTTTGTCGAATTTTCAAAATAAAGACCCCCATCGTACGGATCTCAGCTTACTTGCCTCTTACCCACAATGATTAACTGTAGCCAAGTGGTTCAAACAACTGCAGGAACAAGAGCAAATAAGATGCACTTCTGCAAAAACTGGTTTAAGGCAAATCCTAAACACCACCATGTAGATGTAAAATAATATTGCACAACTTTATATTTCTTATAAACTGCAACAAACTTTCCTCTCATCACCTATTAGAATTAAAAACGCATGAGTTGAAAATTGCTTTTACGATCTTTTAGAAGTCCTCGTTTTTTATTCAAATTTAAGAAAAAATAAAAAGCCTAAAATATTAATATATCCTAGCTGATTAAGAGAAGCAACGTAGCCTTGTCAGGACGGAAAGTTAAATAAATAAGACTATTATCTGCTGGAGAAGAGGGGTCAATACAGGAACAGATTAGACAATGGTTTTCAGTTTAATATTGAAAATACAGTTATGGGATATAAAAGCCACATAACTTAGCAGATCCTGCTGAATGGAAGGATTTGCTTATCCCCAGAATTTCATAATGAAATGTCATTAATTAAAATGTTCCTTTGGTGTTTACTAAACTATTACTTAAAGTGCTGGTAATGCTTTTATTTTTAATTTAAAGTTTTCTGCTTTAAGACTTTTAAAAGGGTTAGAAATGTGTCCGGGTGTTACGGTGCTCCGCGGAGGTAATACCTGATGCTAAACGCATTTCGATTCCTCCTTAGTGTGATTAGCTGTTCAGTCTGTATATTTATTATTTATTTTTCAGCTTTCTTTTTCCTCGGTTAAATCATATTCACAATAAAAATCCCGAAAGGCTATTTCTATATGTCTGGGAAACATTGAATTTAGAGCAGCTTCCTTAATTTGATTCATCCCTTCGAAAAAAAACAAGTTAATGGGTGTATGAAACTAAACTTTAACACACATTCAGTGGATTCCGCGAGCGTTCGGATTTAGGAACCGTGAAAGGATTCAATGCATTACCAAAAAATAATACATTTGGTGGCATCATAAGGAGAATACTACCAAGAGCGACTTTGTGTAACGGCTGCAGAAATCAAATGTCATTGACCAAGTCAAGAACAGGGAGGTGATCTGTAGGTCCCTAAGATTAATATTGCTGATACCCAGATTATTATTGTAGTATTACCCATGAGCCATAGCTGAGAAGGAACATAGAACACCAGATGTAGAACCGGTTTGCAGTTGGCTGTACTAGTGACAATGTTTACACAGCCTCACTTTATCCACAGAAGAATCATGAGGATATGGAGCAGCAAGTGGAGAAATGTATGAGGACTTGTGTTTGCAGAGAGAACCACCTACTGGATAACCCCCAAAATGTTAACCCTGTAATAGAACTTGTACCTGTGTGCAGAAGCAGACGAAGCTGATATTAGGCCAGAAAACACTATTAATACAGGTATTACTGTTGGAAATTGAAAAGCCATGTCATCCTTCATATAAAAACATATATATACTGTATGTAAATCAGCCACTAAAAAAACTACAATGGTTATAAAGCCGACACAATGATGCTCTCCCCCTTCCCCCTCTTTTAAGGCAGCTAGGGAATAGAATTCAGTCATTGGCCTGATGTCATCTGTACATCCGTGATTGACAGCTGCTTACGGGTAAATACAGGAGGCAGAAAGAGAGTTAACAGAACATCAGGCAGCATTTCAGGTTAGACTTACATCTCTCAGTTTTCCAATTCTTGCAGTCTGTGGGTGATTTACCTATATTCAATTTTTCTTTTGAGGGGTGAACTTTGCCCTTTAAGCAAATGTGTTCCGTTTTGTCTCTTGTTTGTTTAATTATTATATATTATAGGTGAGAGGCTTGGTTGCTTGTTCTGACTTGTGACCTCTGTGTATTTTAATTGCTGTACCTTGTAAAGAAGAAATGTACGTTTGTTTTTAGAAATATTTGTTTTGTGTTTCCTTAAAACACGTAATAACTAAACATGTGATGTAATAAATTTGCTTCTTTGACAACTGACACATTACATGTCTACATACAGAATGGGCATCTTATTATAATTTACTGTACAGTATGTAATGGTTTTCTGCCGGTAATTCCCCCCGTCGGATTATTTTTTATGTTTAAAAGCCCACTAGACCCTAAAACAAAAACAACCCTTTCCCAAACCTGACTTACCTGTCGCGTAGATTTAAGTTTTTCTATCTAAGGTTTTGCTTTAATTATTAAGTAATTACCTTGAGAGAGGTCGAGTGCTTGAAAGCTGTTATTCTCCCTTCCTGACTTCATGAAAAATATTGTCACAAGTTGGAACTAGAGATGGCCGAACTTTCAAAAGTTCAGTCCGTTTTCAAACTTTCGACCATATGGAAGTTTGAAAACGGACCCATTAAGAGTCGATGGGAGTCAAATAGTTCA
Organism: Hymenochirus boettgeri; assembly: GCA_019447015.1. Lineage (NCBI taxonomy): Eukaryota > Metazoa > Chordata > Amphibia > Anura > Pipidae > Hymenochirus > Hymenochirus boettgeri. Next base: position 38,611 of record JAACNH010000630.1, on the reverse strand, counting down.
AATGAAATACAATTAAAATATCAATGGTAACTTAATGTAAATGGCTGTGGGACCTGGGAAAATGGTCTGGGGAACATGTTCCAATATCCAGGACTTTCAAAATAATTGAATTTTCTCTCACATGCGCTACTTTCCAGCTCTCGCGTTTAACATTCGATAATATATCCCATCAAAGACAAAGATTCATTAA